>OZ010614.1:64718326-64818156 GCA_963932145.1 Acanthosepion lycidas
ATACACACACACACACACAAATATATTATTTTTACTTATATCTGATTTTATATATATATATATATATATATATATATATATATACACACACACACACAAATATATTATTTTTATTTATATCTGATTTTATATATATATATATATATATATATATACACACACACACACACACAAATATATTATTTTTATTTATATCTGATTTTATATATATATATATATATATATACACACACACACACAAATATATTATTTTTATTTATATCTGATTTTATATATATATATATATATATATATATATATACACACACACACACACACAAATATATTATTTTTATTTATATCTGATTATATATATATATATATATATATATATATATATACACACACACACAAATATATTATTTTTATTTATATCTGATTTTATATATATATATATATATATATATATATATGAAAAAAATAATTTTTCAGGTATATGCTATATTTATGTGTTAAAGTGCTCAATATTGGAGATGGTTCATATGTAAATATAAAAGTGACACTGACGTCCACACCCAATGGCGATAATCTGTTTCATACTGCAACACAATCTCCAGAATTGCAATCTTCAAGATGGCCTGAAGATTGGATCGAAGCATGAAACAAACTGTCCCTGCTTGGTGTTGACCTCAGTGTCCACTTTTATATTTACATATAATCCATTTCTGATATTGAGCATTTTTACCCATAAATAAATACAGCATACCTAAGACTATAAGTTTTATCATTATATATATATATATATATATATTACTTCAAGTAAAGATAAAAATATATGTGTAAAAATACAATATAGATAAAGACAAAAGGAAAAACTATTCATTACGGATATGTTTCATCCACATTTACATTCACAAAGTCCATCAAAGGATAAAACATGTTGGTAAAAATAGTTTTTCCTTTTATTTATACTATTTACATTGTTTGAACTTTGACCTCATCTTTATTGTCATAGTCCTGATGTTTCGGCTGTTGCATGCACTGGCTTTCTTCAGGTGATATATATTATAATTTCGAACTGAATCCTTTATTTAGTCCAATGGGGTATATTCTTCTAGTCTCCACGTGTCATGTCTTTTCTTGATATCTCAGTTTCAGTTAAGTAACTCCCTGTTTTCATTCACCTCTGCTGTGGCCAGGTATTGAACTCACAACTTTTTGAGTCAATGAATGCTTTTAACTAATGTGTCATATATTTTTGCTGGACTCAGATACGTTGACAAACACTTATATATAAAAATATATAAATATCATTATTGTTCAAGTTGGGGGTGATGGGGGGGAATCAAAGAGGTTAGGATTGTGCACACAAGAATTGATGGAGGGGAATTTTCGCTGAACCTCTATAGCCACCTTCTATACCGGTTATATGATATTTTGACACCTATGCAACTTCATGTGGCTACACCTTCCAGTATGTTGCCTACAGAACTTTGTGTGGCTATGCCTTTTCCGGCCTGCACCCACACAAGTGCACATTTCCTTCCACTCAGGACATCTATGCACCTTGTTTATTTTAGCCACTGTATGCATTTCATGTTTATGCTGTCACCAGTTCTGATTTCTGCCCACACACTGATGCAGCAGAAGTAAGGCCAAAGGGTCTTTCCTCAACTAATATCCAACAAATGGGCCATGTGTCCTTCCAGCATATATCACCTGAAGAAGGCCAAAGTTTACAAAGGGTGAAAGGTTGTGAATATGGCAATAAAGATGAGTACAACAGTTCAAACAATGTAAATAGTTTAAATAGTTACAATACATACATATATATATATATATATATATATATATATGTATATATATCAGAAATATAGACAGTGTTTCCTTTTGTGTGTGTGTATATATATATATATATATATATATATATATATATATATATATATATATGTTTGATATCTTGGAAGATCATTAATTTTCTTTGCTCAAGAGCCAGACTATCATGCAACATCCTATGTAGCTGGTGTAAAAGGCAGGCATGGCCACAGATGCTGCATGTTGTAGCCTTAATGTTGACGATGTGTTGATGTCTTCTCATGGTTTCTACTTCCTCCTTGTACCCTTGGCCTCTCTGTCATGCGCCAACGTAGTCTTATATATCAGCAGCCTACACTGTGGATTGGCTGCTGCCATAGAAGACAGTGTTGAGGAGTGTATTTTTTTCCAAGGCAGACTGGGCTCTTCAATCTTTTTTGGCAACCAGTCTAAGAGAAAAAAAACTTTAAATTGCTAATTTTTAATCAATTCACCCCAAGCAAGGAGGTTATGCCACTAAGCGGCTACTGGGAGCGAAAGAGAATGAGACTTTTGAAGGAACTGGAAACCCAATTCTAAAGAGGAAACAAGGGATAAACCTCTAGTCTTGTTCAAAAGACGAGGGAGTAGTATGAACCGGATGAGAGGCAAACCTATCTACTTCCATTGATTGGTTTGTTGATTTTGTTTAGCAGCACCTTTATGGGTTATTTAATGAACACCTTTATGGGTTATTTAATGAATGCTTTTATGGGTTATTTAATGAACGCTTTTATGGGTTATTTAATGAATGCTTTTATGGGTTATTTAATGCTGAAATCTAAATATTTTGATCCCAATTTTGTGGCTTCAACTAAATGTATTTTAAACAAAATTGGATGCCTACATCTACAGATATTTTGTTCATAATTTTATACTTTCAGGGTAACCATATGTAGCATGTACATGATCTATTGTAGGTGTTATATGTTTTGGCATAAACCTATTTCTTTAAGGAAGGATGTTATGTTGACGGTTGCAGGATTTTCAAATAGTTTTATCATGTTGATTTCCTTGTAATATTTATGACTTACAATGCTTAGTGAGTAGATTCAGTTAAATTGTGTTTCATCAAGAGTGTGGCTTGGCACTTTGCAAATGGTGGTTTAGATAGTAACATACATTTTTTAAAATATTTCTACCAATGTTAATAGGATTGGTGCATAAACTTGTGCTTAAACAACGAAGAGGTGCAAAGGCAAGTGATTTAAGAAAAAAAAAAATAACAAAAAAAAAAATAACAAAAAAAAAAAAAAAAAAAAAAACCCCACCCTTGCAATGTTGAAAGACAGGAGCTGGAGATGCACCAAAAGAAATGCACATAAAAAAATGAAAAGTCAAATAAAAAAAGAAAAACAAATAAATTTTTAAAAAAAGAAAAAATGTGGCCCTGAAGCTGCATAAATCTTAAAATCATAGCACAAGCCGCAAGGCACAGTCAGTGATTGACACAAGGCAAAGGCCAAAGAATTTCAACAGATAAACTCATAATAAAATAAAATAAAATAAAATAAAATAAACGAATAATGAACAAAAATAAATAAAAATGAAAAAAAAAAAAAAAAAAATACCTTTTCAACCAGGTTTGAATTCTGGAAAACAGATGAAGTGAGGGAGAGAGAGAAAGAAAAAAAGAAAAAAAGATTTAACCAAAAATTTTTGTTTTACAGACAAGAATTTACAGGTAGGAAAACCCTGGACAGAATTAAACCATTTAAGCAAAAGAGTTAAAGAAAAAAAAAGCCAGCATATATATATATATATATATATATATATATATATATATATATATATATATATATATATATATTATACACTGTTACATTAAAACATCACTACATTACATTAATATATCCACTTGTATACCTATATGTTCTAATGCAACCGTGTATAATAAATATTTATTGCTCAACTTTTGTATTGAGCCCTGTTTTAAATTAATGTTTTAAACGTTATAATTTTATTCTTCTTTTACATTTGAATATATATGTTATAAAATAAAATAAGACATATCTCGGCTGATTTACAGGCAAATAAACTAACATACTCAAGAGCGAGAGCTGGATGTGAACGGGACAAGGCCCCGTCACAAAATGACCATTATCGTCGTTTACGCATGTTCCTGATGCACGAGTTCCGGTTGAAAAATAAAATAATATTTTAAAGTGTTTCTATTTTTCGACCAATAAAAATGCTTCCTTCCTAATTATACTCGCGTCATTTCTCGAGCCTGTTAAGCCATAAAAAAACGCCTTAAAAGGGGTCACACGGAAGTACAACACCAGTCAACAGGAGGCCAGGGAAGAGACCTGTCATGGTCAGACTGAACGGTCGGCAGCAGGAGGAGCGCTAGCCAGCCAGTGAGAACTACTATGAGAGATCAACCCAGATCCGAAGCCAGCTTATGAACTATACCACAAGGTAGCTGTCCCAAACCCACATGTGTGTGTGTGTGTGTGTGAATTTAATAGGCCGGTTAATGAAATTTGAGGAATAAAAAATGACAACAAAATGATAACAATAATATTGATGATATTTATTATATGTTTGCCTTTTGACTAAACCAATCATCAAGAGAAAGATTTTAAATTTGGAATTTTTGGACATGCCTGTGTCCTTTTTCAATGAAACAAGAAATAAAAGTGACATTCACTTTTCGGGTTGCTGTTGTAGTTTTTTTTTCTTTTTTTCCCTGATGTATTTTATTACTGTATGAAATTTGATTTTAGCCTAGTAGTTTGCCATGATTAGGGTTGTGGAATGTTTGCAGAAAGTCTCTCTGTCGAAACAGTTTTCTTTGAGTAAAACTAAATCCTGCTTAAATATGTGATTCAATTTTGAAAATGTATTTTAACTCTGATTCAAAAATACAAAACTGAACCCTTTATTTAATCTACAGGAGAAAACTGTTCTTATTCCACTGCGTATGTCTAGGGACATAGTCTACTTCCTATGTTATTTAGTATAGTTCAGTTATTGCTCAACTATTTCCACTGAGTACAAGTACACACTGCCCGGCCTAGGGATTGAACTTGCAACCACTATGTAACCAAATTCATAAAGCAATCCTTTAGGATATCATCAAACCAAATTATTTTGTTTAAATTTTTTTTTTATCTTTTGCTGATTTCGTTGAGATTCTTTTTCTTTCCATCACTTTTATTAGTAAAAATAGAAGTTCTGCCAGAAATCAGGAAATGTTTTAAGAGACCAAGTGCAAATTTTCATATATATATATATATATATATATATATATATATATATATGAATAAAAATGACAATAGAAAATTGGTAATTGCTGACGTGTTTCGTCCAATTTGGACTTTATCAAAGCAAAATATGAAAATGAAATTAATTGAACAAAGTAACTAATAAAAACAAAAACAGCAACTGGAATGTAGAGAAATGCTATTTTCATATTTTTAACTGAAAAATAACGTCAGTAATTGTCACGTGTGGAGAATATTGTCATTATAACTGTGTTGATGTATTCAACCATTTTCTTTTGATTTTATGAATCTGTTGTGTATATTTGTTTGTAAGAGCATTAATTTTGTTAAGAAAAGTGAAATGGGGAAAAAACCTGGGCGTAGATTAATATTTGGGTAATGTTATATGGTGGCACTCTCCAGAATTTTCCTTCTGAGTGAGTTATTTTCTTCTTTTTATGAGTGTAGCATTTTTAAAATCAAAATTATGGTTGAATTTATTTCTATGTATGACTAGTGCATTAGCTAAGTTGATTTTTGTGTTTTTTTTTTAAATATGAAAATAGCATTTCTCTACATTCCAGTTGCTAGGTTACATTCTGTTTTTGTTTTTATTAGTTACTTTGTTCATTTAATTTCATTTCCGTATTTTGCTTTGATAAAGTCCAAATTGGATGAAACACGTCAGCAATTACCGGTTTTCCTATTGTCATTTTTATTCATAAATATTGTCTTCTCTACTGGTTAAATCGGAGAAATTTTCATATATATATATGTGTGTGTATTTAGTCAGCACCCCGTCTTTTAAACACGTATTTAAACGCCAAAGACAACATAGTACTGCTGATTTTCTTTTGTATTTTCTCATATTTCCGAATTAAACTTTTTATTTCAAAATTATATTGATATATATATATATATATATATATATATATATATATATATATATTTTCCAAAAGACAACTGAGTACTTTCGAACGTCATCGTTCATCATCAGGGTCAAATTTTTATTAACTTTAGCCAATTGCCTTGCAGCGGAATCGTATTGCTACATTTATACGAACCAAATAAATATTACGAAATATTTTTAACTTCAAAAGACGCGTTAATGTTATCACATGCAGGTGAAAATTAAAGGAATGACTGAAACATTTGGAGAAAAATGAAACATTCCCCCCCCCCCAATTTTTTTTTTGTTTTGAGAAAAATATCTTTGGGAATAGAAAAAAAAATGTAAGATTTCTTTGAAAGAAGAAGAAAAAAGAAAAATTTTCTGGACAAATGTAAAAAGGAGCAAATGTCTGACAAAATTAATCCATTTAGGCTCTTGAAAGCCAAATCTCATTGATACATTATCTTTCAGTATCTGTTGCTCAGGGGACATAACTCTTTATTAAAATCTCACCACTTTTTGGATCACCATTTTTTTTTTATAGAAAGCTTAAAGATGAAGCTAATTTAATTTTAATGTCATTTTTTATTCATTTTAGTCACATGGATTATCTATTTTTATCATTATCTCCCCTTTATAAATAATTACCTCCCTTTAATTAAAGCAGTTAGTTTACATTTGTCATTTAGGCTTTCCCAACCCTGGCAATTTCAACTGTTGGGTGAGTAATTAGAAATTTTGGTGGGCAATATAGGATTTTTGAGTATTAAAAATGTATTTCAACATATTTTACTCAAGAAAAAATACTCAAAGGAGATATGCAAAGAATCTGTATAAGAAAAATAACAAAAGAAAAACAAGACTAATTGGAAATAACGTGGTCACATTCCTAGATAAGATATATCTTCACAAACAATGAACAGTTTGGTATTTTCTATAGTTTTCAGAAGGGTCATTCAAAGAGTTCTTCAGATATAAATCAGATAAGGGGAACGTGGTCACATTCCTAGATAAGATATATCTTCACAAACAATGAACAGTTTGGTATTTTCTATAGTTTTCAGAAGGGTCATTCAAAGAGTTCTTCAGATATAAATCAGATAAGGGGAACGTGGTCACATTCCTAGATAAGATATATCTTCACAAACAATGAACAGTTTGGTATTTTCTATAGTTTTCAGAAGGGTCATTCAAAGAGTTCTTCAGATATAAATCAGATAAGGGGAAAACAAAAATATTTGCTGAATTTTTATTAATTGCTAGTAATGTATATTCTTTTTAATTTTATAATTATGAACAAAAAAATCTTTTACTTTTTGCCAACACTAAATTAACCAAAAAACTAAATTACAAATAATTTTCTATGGTGAAGTTTGTTTTTGTTTATTTTTTAAGAAATTTTGACAACTCTATTCAATATATTTGGTTGTTCGGAAAATAATGTCCGATTTTGGAATAAACCTTTTAATTGTGTTGTCATATATTATTACAATTGTTACACAAAAATATATTATTCATTCATAATTATCAAAGAAAGCTGAGTTTCTCAGCCTAGGTAATATTGTTCACTGGTGGGCAATTTCAACTGTTGGGTGCGTGATTCAACAGAAAATGGTGGGTGATTGGAAATTGTGGTTAGTGATATATAGACTGTTAGTGTTAAGTATTAAAAAGACATTTTAAGATATGCGACCTGAAAAAATATTCAAAACATATGTGAAAAGAATCTGTATAAAAAATTAAAAGGCTAAGTGGGAATGACTCAGTTATATTCCTAAATAAACAAAAAAAAAAAAAAAATAATATCTCCGCCAGCAAGAAATATTTTTGTACTTTCTACAGTTTTGTGGAGGATCATTAACATTCAAATATTTTTATATTCAGTATTAGACATAAAAATTATCCAGTGAATTTTTATTCGTTCTTAATAGTTTATATTCTTTTTAATTTTATAATTATGAACAAAAATCATTTAATTTTTTTGTCAACACTTCTAAAATTAACCCTGACCATAAAACTAAATTATATATCTAGTTTTAAAGGGTCAAGTTTGCTTTAATTTGTTCTTTAATATGCCAGTAGCAGCAGCAGCTGCCAAATAAGTTAGTATTTGTTACCTCCCTTTGGTATTTTTTTAACTACATGATAAAGTCAGTTTACAAACCAGTAACAAACTTTTACCAAACAATTCTGGTATGCTTTTGAATATTTATTATATAGATGGATGGTGGAAAATCTTTCCAAGTGAAAGTAGGTGTTAATGCAAAAAAGTTGGGAACTCCTGCCATAGACTGAACGTGTGAGCAATGACAATGTTTTTGAGAAACTGTAGGCAAAAAGGACACTTATATATGTAAAATCAAAAAGCGACAATTGTAATTTCTGGGACATGTAATGAGGAAAGAGGGCTTGGAAAATTTAACACTTACAGGAAATGTTGAAGGCAAGGGACAGAGGAAAGAAGCAAATAACCTGGCTAACAAGCTTATGTAAAATAAAATGGATGGCTGAACAGGGGTTGGGTGAGATAGCAAAGAGACAAACATTGCTAAGAGCTACAAAGAACAGGAAGTTGTGGAGAACCATGATCACCCACATCCTGAAGGGACATAGCATATAGAAGATGATGCAAATAGATTTATTTTTTGGGTTACTGTTAATTTTATCACTCTAAACCACTTTCATTTAGCAAGCACTGAATTACTTCTTTCTTAGTTTTGCTTTAACTAGCCTCATATTCTTATTCCTCCTTTTGCTTCGAAAAATTACACACTAGATATAAAATGAAAAATAACGTCCAAAATTCAATAATTCATCTATTTTTTCGAGAATAAAAAATGAAATTTAATTTAATATCTGTGTGTAGAAAATTCTTTTTTTTGTTTTAACAAAAGTTCACTCAATACAAGTCCCAAGAGCCTTTCAAGGTAGAGAGTTACTGCATTAAGTTGATGTATAGGATAGATAATGGTTGAACATGGACTCAATAAAGTTAAGATTGCTATGATTAAGGAAGCATCCTCTCAGGAGTCTGCTTCACAAAGTAACCATTCCCAGGAATAAGTTGTTTGAGTGGAACTTCCTTCTTACTGATATATAGATGATGAGTACGTGGCATAGCTGGTCCTAGCTCTTCAATCTGAACATATGCCATGGAAATAGCAATAGAGTGGCAATAGTCTGTGGCATTGGATCTGTGGAAAAGGAAATTTGTTAAGTCCCCAAAACCAGTTCATCTTTTTACATGGGGAAGGTTGTTTGGATTTAATAAAAATAGTCTCCAGGACTTTTAGATAGAATGTAAAAGTGTTTATTATTACTGATGCATGTATGACACAGTGTTGATAGCAGACACAGATAGAAAACTACAAGAACTCCTACAGAAGATAGCAAAGGAAAGCGAGAAGAATGGAATAAACATCAAATGCAAGAAGACAGTGTGTTTGCTTGTCAGCAAAAAGGACAACCTAACATGCAAATTACAAATTGCAGATACCAAAATCAAGCAAGTACAACAATTTGAATATCTAGGAAGCATTTTAACAGAAGACCAACAGTGTGACACTGAAATCTGAAGGTACATTGAGATAGCAAAAGATGCCTCTCAAAAGCTAAGCAAAGTATAAAGAAATATGAAAAATTTGTTAGAAACAAAGAAATAATTATACATCTCAGTTTGTTCATTCTCTATCTCAATTTGTTCATTATCTATCTTTTTTTTTTTTACAGTAAGGCTGTACAAGGCTCAGGGGCCACTCAAGATAGAGGGTTACGTGTGTTCATCTTGTCTGGTATTCACATGGTGACAAGTTAGAAGCACTCTTATCGACTGAGAAAAACACTGGTGTTATATAGCTATCTCAGTCCCAGACCCACACAGACTATTGGCTAATACCAGCCTAGTATATTGTTCATATGCAAATAGTCAGCAATACTTGTAGAAGGTCCTCTCTCAACAGCCTATTGTGGAAGAGGATGTAGCTTCTGGTGCTTACAGGACCACATACAACAAACCCTGATTCTTTGTTACATCACATTAAGGGGTAGTTTATATTAATAGGAGGGGAAGATAACAGTTGACTTGAACAGATTGTAGTGATTGGGGAAACATTCTCTTGGGAGTCCGTTCTATAGGGCAGTTGTTCACAGGAAGAAGCTGTTTGAGTGGAACTTCTTGCTGATGGAATACAGAGGAAATGACGGTTGTCTGCTATTATGTAAGTGGCATGGCGTATCCTAGCCATGAAGGTCATACCTGGTGGAACCAGCAGATGCAGTTTGTGTGAGCAGTTTCTATGGTAGTAGTGAGAGAGCAGCGAGAGACTCACTACATCCCACCTGCGAAACAGAGGTTGAAGTGTGGAAAATAATTCTTCTCCAACAAGGACTCTGAGATGCTTTTGAACTCTGTCAAGATAGGAAAGTGAGGTCTGGGCAGCTCCTGACCAAATATGGCAACAGTACTCTATTTTCAGCCTGATCTGGCTCTTATATGGGTAAAGAATAGCATGAGGAGTTAGGTACTTAATGGAATGGTACAGGGAGCTGATCCTTTTACCTGCATCTTTCATATATAGGATTTCGATGAGTTTAGGTGTGAGTTAGAAGCCCAATATCCTCTCAAGGCATGGTGCCTCCTTGAAGCGACATCCATTCGTCGTGACTGATGGTAGTCTAGGGTCTGATTGGTCATGATGGAATATAACTAGTTTGGGTTTCGAGGCATTAAATGTAACCTGCCATTTTTTTTCTCCATTGGGAAGTTAGTGTTAGATCGGAAAAGAGGTCAGCTTCCAATCTCTGATCGTCAAGACTTTTAGTTGTTTGCCTGTATATCATTGTATCTCTGTCATATTTTTAAAAATGATCAGAGTACCTCCATCTTTGTCCATTATCTATGTTCATTATTGATATATCTTAGTTTGTTCATTACCAATTTATCTCAATCTGTTTATTATCTCTCTACCTGCCTCTATGTGTTCATTATCTATCTAACTACCGCTATCTCTTCCTTACCTATCTATATAATAAAAATAAATTGGTTATTGAAAAAGCGTCAAAGAATAAGCCCACCAATACTCAGCCTGCCAAAGAAAAAAAGCAACAACAGACAAAAGAAAAAGAAGGCCAAGAAAAAAGACAAAAATAGAGAAAATAAAAAGAAAGACACCTTGTTACACAAAAACCTAAAGTGCTCAATGCCTCTAGAAATTAAACTAAGACAGAGCAGTAATACTAACAAATACCAAACAGCTCTCAGTTCTGATTTAGTTCTCACTCTCTGAACGCTGTTCAGTGTTTGATAGTGTATATATATATATATATATATATATATATATATATATATATATATATATATATATATATTTATATATATATATATATACATGCATGATGAAAAAGTATAGGCAGAAAATGTAAATTCTTGAAGCAATATGATATACATAATATGTGGCACAATCCGATTTCTCTTTTCTTGATTGATATTTGGTTTCTTGGCCTTCAGGGAATAAATAATATCTAAGTCCAATTGCTGTAACTCCCCCAGCTCAGAATCAGTCCCTGATGCCAGTAGCATTTAAAATCTGTAAGCCAAGGGAACTGAACTCTAATTACCCACATGTACGTGTGTAGGTCCCCACATTAAACGAGACATTGTGATCCATTCCATTCTTGTGGGAAGTTGGACATAGCTTTCTGGCCATTTGAGATTAAAGAATGAAATCCAGTTCCAACAATCCGTAGCCCTAAACAATTAATTCCTGGAGTCTGGTACATACCCCCCAAAAAATGCTGGAAAGAATGGACTATTTTTACTGCTGGTTTCATGCACACATGAACTCCCCTTTTAAACGCGGCCTTGTGCCACACATTCCTTTTGAGCAGACGCATAGATAAATCTTGCTTTTTGTATATTTCTAAGAGCAAAGTGTAGTATCTGTTCCTAGTAGTTTAGACATGAAACTGTTATATATAATATTATTATTATCAGTTACTATTGGATAAAAGGTGTGTATCTTTGGGATTTTCTCTGAACTCATTCTCTCCCCTCTTATGTGTGTGTTTATATATCTACCTGCCCTATGATTTTTCCCCACATGTGTACATATTAGTTGGAAGATGCATCAGATAATATATCAATTAGAACTGATTCTACACTTTGGTCTTAGCCAAAAGGTCGAAAAGTAGACAAAGCATTTTTTTTTTCTTAAGTTAAAACTTAAAGAAATTGCCGATTTCTCATGCCCAACAAAAGAGTAAAATAAAATAAAAAAACTAGAAAAAGAAGTAAAGAAAAAGAAAGAGAAAAATAATAAGTAACAAATTAACATGCTGTAAGAAAGCGATGTACCTTTCAGGGACAACGTTTTTCCTGGAAGGAAAAGAAAAAGACAATGTAAAAAGCCCGCAATTGATTCAATGGATGCTGCACAAGAAACAAGGACCCGAGATTTAAAAAGAAAAATTATCTCCAAAATCGTCTGATGATAATTGCTTTGATTTCAAGAAAAGCTTTTTTGGTTCTTGTAAAAAAAAAATGTCTTTGATTATTTGAAATTTTTCATATAGACTTGCTTGGCATTATTAACATGCAGATATACTGAGGTCTCTCTGCAATGAGGTCAATGATAGTCCACCTCAAAGTACCCCCACATTGGAACCTCACTCACATATGCAAGCATCACCTTCCACATTACAAAACAATTTGCAGAGACATTTTTCAGAACAATTAAGTTGTTCTTAATTAGTTTTATGACATTGCTAACATTAAATACTGACAAAGCACTTTTCATTGTAGCACTGTTTTTATTAAATGCTTCCCAACCTATCATTTATATATATATATATATATATATATAAGTTAAAGATCATATGCAGATCAGATATGAATCAGAATCTGACAGAATGATAAAATAAAGAACAAATTGGAAACGTTTATCAATCTAACATGTTTCGCTTTTATTAAAGCTTCATCAGAGAATGAGATATTTAGTCTAAATATAAGATTCTAATGTACATAAAGTGGGGGATCGGTTTCCTATTGTCATTAAGTAATAAAGTGATCACTCCAGAATGACTACATATAGTATGATTTAATTATGGATCGGAATCTGACAAAATGATAAGATAAAGAACAAATAGGAAACGTTTATCAATCTAACATGTTTTGCTTTTATTAAACCTGACAAAGCTTTAATAAAAATGAAACAGATTGATATATGTTTCTTAATTGTTCTTTATCATATATATATATATATATATATATATATATTTAGAAAAATATTACAAACTGGAAAATTTCTTGTGACGTGTTTCATCCATTAGGATTTCATCAGACTGGGTTTTGTTCATGTTGCCATGTCTACACATGTGCATGAAACGAGATGCACGGGTAGTTTCAAAATCTTTTGAAAGAATATTTTTCTGTTTCAATCTAGCCAAATTCATCTGTATTCTTTTTCTTTTCTTTTTTCTCTCCATCAAAAAAAAAGAAAAGAATATTGATGAATTTGGTTAGACTGAAACAAATATATTCTTTCAAAAAATTGTTCTGCAAGCAATTGCCGTTTAAGGGACATTCTTTATTCTGCAGTTGCATGTAGGTTTAATTTGTTCAGGTGGTTTGTTGGTTGTTTTCCTGTTGTGCTTTTTTATTATTTGTGTCATGTTCTTAATGCAACTGTAGCTGATTTTTACTATGTTTTTGCTGAATATCTTGTGGAGTGTGCTTGATGCGAGGAAGTGTATGTGTTTAATGAATATTTTTCCAGCATTTGTTTTTACATTTTTGCTGTACAGTGGGTTGAACCATATGGTGTTTCTATTCTTGATAGCTTTCTTTTGGTGCTGTGTGCTGTGTGTGTGATTGTTACTGGGAATTCACTATCTTTTAGGGCTGTTTCATAGTCTTTCTTATCTTTGTTGAAGAGGGTTTCCCTGGAAGAATTGTTGCAAAGCCTGCAGTTAATTGATTGTGGTATCTGCTTGATTATTAATGGCAGGTATTTGGAAGATGTGCCTATATAGAGTGGTTTATCATTAGGTCTTCTGTATGGTTCATATGTACCTTTTCTTGTCTAGAAAATCATTTAGGTGAGTTTTTATGTCTGTGTCAAATCCCATATTTTTGAAAAATGATTATTTTTCTAGTTTTGTCTGTGTTTTGTTTGTGACAGTTTCTTAAGATTATGAGACCATCGTCCCTGTAGAGTCCTATATTATTCCTATCAATTACTAGCAGTAGAGCCCGGCATTGCCCGCGGATGTAACAGTAAGAGATAGATCAAGTATCGACCATCATAAAGACTGAAAAATAAAATTGACAAAGATTATGTCTTAATTATTATTTTTTTTTTAAAGCCAAACAAAAACATTGTTTTCAATCATTATGAGTCTACCGATTGAATAGAATTTTATTATAAACAATTGTCTTGTAAATGGAATTTTTAAAACATTCTGAATGTAAAAATAAAGAAAAAAGTGTGCAAGACAATAAGAAACACTACCTGCCAAAAAAAAGTGGAGTTTTGTTGAAATCGATTGAAAAATGTAGGAAATCCGATCCCATATATAAACGAACACAGACACACACAAACAAACAACCTGGGTTTTATAATAAGTATAACTCAATATGAGTTGTCCCCCCTTTCATTCTCGCGACAGTGATGCCTTAATCATATTTTCAAATTGATTTCGTGCAAAAACAATTGTGTTTTTCCAATTTTTTGGTGCTGTCAGAACCACCGCAAGGTAATTTTACATAGTCCTGTGAAGTTTTGTTGAAATCGGTTGAAAAATGTAGGAAATCCGATCCAATATATAAACGAACAGACACACACACACACAACCTGGGTTTTATAATAAGTAGGATTTTACTTAGTTCATGTAGAAAATATATATACCTATGAGTTCATAAAAAAAAAGAAAGAAGCAATATTTTTATGTCTTTTCAGTTAAACTTTAAATACATTAATTTATTCTGAGATTCAAAAAGATGCTTCACCTCTATTTGAGTTCAGAATGCTATAAATTTTTCTTTGCTTAACAAGTCGAATGTATGTGAAAAACGATTACCAATGAAAATCAAATAACAAAAAATACCAGAATTTCTTTCTTCTTTTTCTCCATATCATTCTCTGATGAAGCTTTAATAAAAGTGAAACATGTTAGATTGATAAACGTTTCCTATTTGTTCTTTATCCTATCATATTATTAAATTAAATAACATTAAAAGTGAAAATGGGTAGGGGGATGAGCTACATCATCGTCATTCGATGCTCTTATTTTCAGAAAGGAAAAAAAATACCATACAAACAGCATAAAAGAAATGTGCCATTTATGTAGATGGTGTCATAGCTGAAAGTACTGTCTGTGATTTGTTAGTTTCTGATATAATGGAATATGCGTACATCTGTGTTCCCCCTCACTGGAATATGATTGGCTGGTTTCCGTCATAAATACTGATAGACATGTAGGAGAGTCAGAGCCTTAGTCTGAGAGCTAAGTCTATAACGACGCCCATTGGGACTATGCCATTGATCTACACTTCATACCTGCGACTACGACGAGTACCAGTCGATTACTGCTACCGTATTCTACTTGGTTATAGTAGCCAAAACCACTTAGCTACTTCGTTCAAATATATCCCTTTTTGGGACATATCAGTTTCATAGGTTCAAAAATGGAAATTTTGATGTGGAAACTAAGAACCTTCAGGAAGGCCTGATGATGAACTCAAAACAATAATTAAAAATAATTCAGATCACATGTCACAGGATATTGCAGAGATACACTCCAGATATCATATTTCTTTTAATTATTTCACTCCAAGCAAGATAATAATGCCACTAGAATGCTGAGGGTTATAGGGAGTGAAAGTTCATGAGACGACTTTAGGGGAGAGAACTGAGGAAAGGACAAATAAAAGAAACAGGGATGAAGAAGACAGAAGATAGTAATTGATGTTGCATTTAAATTTTTGAAATTGTAGTTATCAGGGAAGCAAGAAATCAGAAGGGTGTTCCACAGGTGAGATATGTGAGAAAAGAAACTCTTAGAGCAGAAGTGGTGGTTGCATCTAGCTAGTTCAACAGTAAAATGGTGAGACCTAGTTGCCAATCTAGTAGCATACTTCAATTCATATAGTTGGGATAAAGGAAAAATCTTATTAGAACAATTGTCATGAAAATATTTATAGAAAAGACAGAGGAAAGCCATGTCACATCAGTGAGAAAGTAACTGAAGCCACGATGCCAGGTCAAGATCGATTTGATTGCAGATCCTTCTTTAGATTTTGTCAAGAATAGCAAGATGTATGGCAGGAACACCAGACCAGATATGGCGACAGTATTCAATGCATGGATGAATGGTAAATTTATAAATATGCAAGATGGATTCTGACAAGAAAAATTTTCTGGCATGACACAGTGAACCAACTTTTCTATGAACATTTGAAGGCACTTAGAAATGTGAACTGCTGTTTGGATGTCTCATGATTTAACAGAGAATATTCTAATGGACTCCATTTCCATCTGCGATTCTCTGCTCAAATGATCCATTTTGAAAAAGAATGATCACAGGTGATGAAGGACAGATTGCTTACAACAATGTGGAGTGAAAAAAGTCTTGGGGAAAATGAAATGAGACACCATTAACCACTCTATTAGCTGGTTGGCATCAGAAAATGATGAAGCTATTTATCTTGTTGAATTGGAAGGGCCTGGAGTATTACAAGCCTCTTCAGACATGTCCTGTTCACAAATGAGCTAACTGAAGGCAGGAACCAATTAAAAACCTTCAGAATTAGCCAATTGGAAGATTATTATTTTCTATCAGGACAATGCCAGAACTTATGTCTCTTTGCAGACCAGACTGAAATTGGAACAGCTTGGCTGAAATGTTCTGCTACACCTGCTGTGCTCAATTGATATTGCAACTTTGCTTTATCACTTATTTCCATCTCTACAAATTTCACTTAGTGGGAAAAACTTCTATCCTCTGCAAGAACTCTTCAATATGGTACCTAGACTTTATGAATTTAAGCACAGTGCTAGATTGGCAGCAAGATCTCATCAATTCAAAGTTGAATTGGTAAGATATAATAAGTTCCATGCTAACAATTTCTTTTTTCACACTTCTCACTAGTGGAACTCTCTTCTGGCTTCATGCTTTCCAGCCAACTTTGATCTTCAAAAATTCAAATGCAATGTCAATCGTTATCTACTGTCTTCCTGATTACTCTTCTATTGTTCTTGCTCTTTAATAATGTTTCTCATTTTTTTTTTTTATTCTTTCATACTCAGTAACCCCTTATGTCTTAGGTGCCTTATTGCCTTGCATGGAGTGAAATGATTAAAAAAAAAGCCCCTAAAAAACCACTTAGACCAGTTCAGCACTCAGAAAGATGCCAAGTTCAGGGAGGATGGAATCATGAAGCTGCTTCAAAGATAGTGGACAAAATGACAAGTAGGCGGTTGAATAAATCTATATACAAATATGAAAATATTGTCTTTGAAATTCAATTTAAAACATACTGCAGCAAAGCAAAGAAAACCAAACTTTGCTGAAATGTATACTAGTCTGATGACTGTCTAAGCTGACTGGTGTTGCTTTTAGCAAATTTGTATAGAACTTTTGTACCAAACCCAATACATTACTGATATTCAGTCTGATGAACATCTAAGCTGCCCGAGGGGGGGCTTTTATTAAATTTCCTTTTTTCCTTAAGGTTCATAAGTGTCATGTTATAGTTGTCTGCACAGGCAATAAAGAGCTGAGAAAACTTCAAAGATGCTTCTAAGATTTCACTAGTATTGTGAAATTGAAGATACTTGAAACTTTTACATAAATTCAATATGTGCATTACAGTATTTTCTTTCTTAAATGACATGTGCCTGACCAACAGTCTGATATCTGCTGTCTCTCTCAACTTTCTCATTCTCCAGCAGTGATCTGGATGAATTACCTGTACTCAATCTCAAAGAAGAATTTAGGAAGACAGCTACACAAAGAAACCATTGCATGAATTAGACATACTTGCTCTCCTTAAGGATCCTTCTCCAACTTTCGTATAAATCAGGGGCTTGTCGTTTAATGTCACTTAGTTTTCCCTGGCACTGAATCTGGTGTCGATTTACAACAATAATCTGAAAAAAAAAAAAAAGATATAAACATGTGAGAATTTGAAAATTGTGGTCATAAAAAATTGCACCAGACAAATATTTTTTTTACAGTTTAGGTCATAGATTCCCAAGTAGGCATCTACGCGAACGACACTACTATTTACTCCTGCCTGAAAAACAAATCTAGTGTTGCTGACAAAACTAACCTGGCCGTTTGTCTCAAAAAGGACCTCTAATCGGTTGTGAACTGGGGCAGGAATTGGCAGGTTAACTTTAACGCCTCAAAAACAAAACTGCTCTCTGTTACTCACCACAGAGAACCATCTCTGACCCTCATGAGAATGTCTGACGCTCAAATTCTCGAGAGCTCCTCTTTGTGACTGTTCGGTCTCACATTGACTGCTGACCTGAGATGGTACAAATACATTGAGTCAATAGCTTCGTCCACCGCAAGTTGGCTCCCTGTACTATGCCATGAAATTTTTCTCGTTGGAGTCAGTCCATCAAATCTACAAATCAACCATTCGCCCTTGCATGGAGTATTGCTGCCATATATGGTCCGGTGCCCCTTCTGTTTGTCTCAAGGTTCTTGATAAGATCCAGAGATGGATATGCAATGTAATTGGCCTTGATCTGGCATGTCGTCTGCAGTCGCTCTCTCACAGACATGCTGTCACCTCCCTCTGTCTTTTTTACAAATACTTTCACGGTAACTCCTTCGATGAGCTGCTTTCGCTGGTTCCCAGACTTCATGAGTTTAAGCGTTCAACTAGGCTGGCATCTCGCTCTCACCCTTTCACTGTCGAAACTGTTAAATGTAGCTATCTCTTCTACTTCAATAGCTTCATGTCTCACACCTCTCGCCTGTGGAACTCCCTCCCCTTTTCCTGTTTCCCAGATAGCTATAATCTCCAACTATTCAAATGTAATGTCAATCGACATCTCCAGATGCCCTGATCTATCCCGTATCCTTCTCTTCATCCTTTCCTCTGTCACTCCTATTTGCTCTCACTCCAACTCTCTGTAACCTCTTGTGTGCTAGTGGCTTCCCGCCTTGCTTGGGGCGAAAAAATTAAAAAAAATATATCTGGAGAAGATAACAGTTACCAATAGATTTAAATAGGCTAAGATTGTAGTGATTGGGAAAACATCCTCTTGGGAGTTGGTGCCACAAAGTAGTGGTTTGTGGGAAGAAGCTGCTTGAGTTAAAATTCTCACCCACAAAATATGACAGGAATGAGTGTGTTTCAATATGTGCACCATGGCAGGTCTTAGCTGTGAAGGTTAGAACTGGTGGAAATAAGGAATCTAGTTTGTCTAAACACTTTCCATGGAAGTAATGACAAAGCAGTTGTTGACCCTGTTCACCATAGTCTATGAATATAGAATACAGCGCAGTACGTAATCCGTTCAATGAAACAACGTTAAAGATTAACACTCACGAGTGAGACACTCTACTGAATCTGACGATATTGCCAATACCATCAGCAGCTGTTCTGTAATTCTTCAGTCTTTGATATCAAAGGCTGGCAGTGAGATTTAGCTCCCCCCCCAACACAAGGGTTACATGTGGCACAAGGCCAGGTTTAATGTGAGATCTCTGAGCTCGTAAGCTTGGCCAAAAATATTCCCTATTCAAATGCATATAAACGGGTTCAGGGGCAGTCAACCTCCCCAAACGAGACTCTGCCCTTTGACGGAGCCTTGTCCGTGTTATCAAAGGCTAGCAGTGATATTTAGCCCAACCACGAGGGTTACATGTGGCACAGCAGTGATATTTTTTCAACGTTTTGATGTGAGAGAGGGTTTGTAAGGTGGAAAATATTCATCACCCACAAGGACGAGGAGATGCTTTTGGACCAGAAAGTAAGGATTGGGCAGCTCCTGTACAAACATGCTGGCAGTACACCATTTTAGACCTATATTATACTGACTCTAAAAATGTACTCGTCCTGGGTATGACGATAAACTACATCTGCATTCTGGGTAAGACGATAAACTACGTCCAAAAGCAAGGCCTCTGATAATATGTTTTTGAAAAAATAATATTACCAACTATACATTTTTGAGGAAACAAATATTGGCAGAAATAAATTTTTGACAAAACAAAAATATTACCAGGAAAAAAAAAAAGTTGTCGGCATTAAATGAGCCATTGAGGTTGATATGCCATAAAACAAAACAAACCAAACCAAACCATCTAAAAATGTACCAATAATTTACTATAGAAATGAACTTCACAATGATTTTATTATAGAACTGTATTGGTAAACAATTTTTACTATAAAAATAGACTGAACAATAGTATTCAATATAAAAATGCATAGCACAATAACTTTTGTATAATAAAAATATATTAAGAAAATATTTTAATATAACATACAATGGTTAATAATTTTTACTATAAAAATGAATTAATGAAATATAAACAGATAAGAGAAAGAAATGTTCAAAGATGTCCTCTCCTAAGATTGCTGAATCAGTACTACCTATGATTTTGTGCTTCTCTAGAAACTTCTAACAGTCTTGTAATTTTAAAATCAACTGATGAGTCTCCATAGATACATCCATGAATAATATTTCGAAAAACAAAGGAAACTCACCTGACTGGCACTGTTAATGTGATGCACCTGGGAAGTGACTAAGATCGCCGTCCGCTTACGCTTTATCATTTTTCGGACGACAGCATCTTCAAAGACACTTCGGGCAAGGTGGGGTTCTATTGTAGCAAAAGGGTCATCCTGAAAAGACAAACAGAAAGTTAATGAAACAATTTCATAGTAAACAGTCATATTAAAAAAAAAATAATTATACAATAATTCTCTAAAAAAAGGATTCTATATAAAAATTGACATCCCAAGTGGACAATGTCAACCAATGAGGCGTTCAGATGTGACTTTTTTGATAAGCCTTGATTCTGAGCCTGATTATGGCAATGCAGCATCTGGCTCAAATAAAAAAGGAATGTTCTGGAAAAAAAATGATCAAAAAGAAAATTCACCCTCTGGATTATTTTTAACCAATCAGAAGAATGAAATTTGAAACATGATAATTTGAAAAGGAAATAGGGAGAGAGAGGATGACGATTCCAATGCAAGCAGGTACTGACAATGACAACATTCTCTGGAATATAAATGTATGCGACCACAAAGTGAGGGTTCAGTTTATATATTGATTATAATATAGAATTAATCCCCCCACCCATTTTACATCTCCATAATAATTTTGTCATAGTTTTGTGATTTTAGCATGGTTGTCAGCTAGTTAAATTGTTATTCCTTCTCGAGGTATCAGAGTGGATAGTCAAGGCAGATCAGATCAAGTAGAGCGATTAAAATTTTCAGCAATATGCAGAAGAGGATTTTAGACTCTGAATTACTGCATGGCCGACTGACAACTCTAGGCAACGCACAAAATTTAATGCAAAATATTGTGGAGACATGAAACAAATCCACCAAGTTTTTCTTGATGACAACTCGCTGTCACCTTTATTTTACAAGGCTGCACCAGTTTCAACAAGTTGATCACAATGACTTTCGTTTGTCAATTTTTGATTCAACAGAAAGTTCCATTAATATTTTGACCTAGCATCTCCTTTGTTGTCTCTCTAAATCAAGGACATTTTTTAATTTTATCAACTAATAAGTTAACTAATTTCTAATTTTTCTATGTGCAAAAATTCCCATATCTATGCAGAAAAATATCTCGAGAGTTTAACAACCCAACAAGCAAATTTCAAATTGGAGATAACAAAAGTAAGTACAAATATTTAAAACATCTAGTAAGTGTTTTAACAGAAAATGGAAAATATGACTCCAAAATCATAGGGAGAGTGAAAGGTGCCTTTCAAAAGTTAAGCAAAGTATTAAGAAACAGAAAAATTTCATGGGGGAAAAAAAGACTGTTATGTAATATCAGTACTCCTAGATGTTAGTGAATGCTGGATCATTTCATCACAGATGGAGAAGACACTTGAGACAACAGAAATATGGTTCTACAGAAGGATGCTGAGAATACCATGGACCAAACATCTGAGCAATGATGAAGTTTTAGGGAAAATGGAAACAAGAAGGATACTTATACTTAATGTCAGAAAGGGAGAGTTGAAATTTCTAGAGCACATAATGAGGAAAGAGGGCTTGGAAAATTTGTCACACACAGCACATACTGAAGAATGGACAGAGGAAAGAAGCACATAACTTACGTAATGAGCTTGTGTAAATGGTTGTCAGAACAGGGATTAGAAGAGATAACAAAGACGACAAAATCTATTAAGATCTACAAAGAACAGGAAACTGTGGAGAGCCATGATCGCCCACGTCCTGAAGGGACACGTCACATAGAAAAAGACAACTAAAGTTATCTATAGACATCTCAGTCAGAAATATTTTATGGGTTACTGCAAAATTTATGCATTCTATTGTTTAAGATGAGATTTACTTTTTTTTTATTAACCATCCATATTGCAACTGATTCATTTTCTATGGCTTATCAACCCTTTGCAGGTTATTTAAAGCCAGAAAATAAATTTAGATTGTAAGAATTTTGTTTTTTTAGATAAAAATATTTAATGATACAAGTCTTAATAATTAACCCATAGGTAGGGGGAGAAGAGGTGGATTCATACCTAATCAGGTTTTGATAAACAAACACAAAATTATAATGGAGATATAAAATGGGGGGATTAATTCTATATTATAATCAATATATAAACTGAACCCTCACTTTGTGGTCGCATACATTTATATTCCAGAGAATGTTGTCATCGTCAGTACCCACTTGCATTGGGATCATCATACTCTCTCTCTCTATTCCCTTTCTCTCTCCTGATGTCAGTGGCAGAGATGGCTGTGAGTTTGACGAGGGCAATCACATGAATTCGGACGATGGAGAAGTGCCTCCCTCATGTCTCAAAAAGGGGATTGAGACAGGTAAGATCTGGTATACCTAGTTACATCAGTCTTTCGGATGCTTAGTCTGTCAAAATTTCCCTTGGTTAGATCAACCTGACTGGCACTTAATAATAATAATAATAATATTAATAATAATAATATTAATAATATTAATGATAATATTAATATTAATAATAGTAATAATAATAATAATAATAATAATATTAATAATAATAGTAATAATAGTAATAATAATAATAATAATAATAATAGTAATAATAATAATAATATTAATAATAATAATAGTAATAATAATAATAGTAATAATATTAATGATAATATTAATATTAATAATATTAATAATAATAATATAATAATAATAATAATAGTAATAATAATAATAATATTAATAATATTAATAATAATAATGATAATATTAATAATAATATTAATATTAATAATAATAATAATGATAATATTAATAATATTAATAATAATAATAATAATAATATTAATAATGATAATGATAATATTAATAATATTAATAATAATAATAATATTAATAATAATAATGATAATATTAATAATATTAATAATAATAATAATGATAATGATAATATTAATAATATTAATAATAATAATAATGATAATGATAATATTAATAATATTAATAATAATAATAATAATAATAATAATAATGATAATATTAATGTTTTTCAAGGCTCTGTAGATACCTACAATGATATTTTAATTTTAAAGACATATTTAGTAATTACTATTCAAGAGTGACCGATGAGTTATTGTTATCATTATCATTTTCATTACTATTTAATGTATTATTGATGTGAATATTATGTAATTGGTATTTACTGTTATAATTGCATTGTTACTGTTAGTGTTTAATTTTTTTTTAACTGTTTCACATAATGGCATCTCTGCTTGAATTACAAGAGTGTCTGTTGCAATGAAAGTTGGATCTCTGTGTCACACCAGAAGGTTTTGCTTGTCTGAATCCATCCTTCAAATCTACCATTCGTCCTTGCATTGATTACTATTCTCATATATGGTCAGGTGCCCAGGCTGTTCATCTAAACATTCTCCATAGAATCCAAAGACAGATATGCAATGTGATAGGTCCTGACCTGGCATCTCAACTCCAGTCACTTTCTCACAGATATGATGTGGCTTCCCTCTGTCTTTTCTACAAATATTTTCATGGCTACTGCTCTGATGGGCTCTTTTCATTGGTGCCTCAACTGCATATGATGGCATCTCGGTTGAAACAGTTAAATGTAACCGTTTCTTCTACTCCAACAGCTTCTTCTCTTGTACTTCCCGACTGTGTAACTCCTTTCCTCTTACTTGCTTCCTAGATAACTATAATCTTGAAATATTCAAATGTAATGTCAATCGAGATCTTCTGATGACTTTATCCTGATCCTCGTCTTCCTCTTTATCCTTTCCCCAAACACCCCATCTCTTTACTCTTAATTTCACTCCTTGCATGCTACTAGAACTACCACATTGCTTGGGGTGATATGCATAATATATATATATATATATATATATATATATATATATATATATATTCATGCATGTTTCAAGAGGAAATGGAAAGAGAAAGAGGAAGAGATGGAAAGAGCAAGTCATGGAAAGAGAAAGAGGTGGAAAGAGGAAGAGGTAGAAAGAGGAAGAGATGGAAAGAGAAAGAGGTAGAAAGAGGAAGAGATGGAAAGAGTAAGAGGTGGAAAGAGGAAGAGATGGAAAGAGGAAGAGATGGAAAGAGCAAGTGATGGAAAGAGCAAGTGATGGAAAGAGAAAGAGGTGGAAAGAGGAAGAGATGGAAAGAGCAAGTAATGGAAAGAGAAAGAGGTGGAAAGAGGAAGAGGTGGAAAGAGGAAGAGATGGAAAGAGGAAGAGATGGAAAGAGCAAGTGATGGAAAGAGAAAGAGGTAGAAAGAGGAAGAGATGGAAAGAGCAAGTGATGGAAAGAGAAAGAGGTGGAAAGAGGAAGAGGTGGAAAGAGGAAGAGATGGAAAGAGGAAGAGGTGGAAAGAGGAAGAGGTGGAAAGAGCAAGTGATGGAAAGAGAAAGAGGTAGAAAGAGGAAGAGATGGAAAGAGTAAGAGGTGGAAAGAGGAAGAGATGGAAAGAGGAAGAGATGGAAAGAGGAAGAGATGGAAAGAGCAAGTGATGGAAAGAGAAAGAGGTGGAAAGAGGAAGAGGTAGAAAGAGGAAGAGATGGAAAGAGTAAGAAGTGGAAAGAGGAAGAGATGGAAAGAGCAAGTGATGGAAAGAGAAAGAGGTAGAAAGAGGAAGAGATGGAAAGAGCAAGTGATGGAAAGAGAAAGAGGTGGAAAGAGGAAGAGGTAGAAAGAGGAAGAGATGGAAAGAGCAAGTGATGGAAAGAGGAAGAGGTGGAAAGAGGAAGAGGTGGAAAGAGGAAGAGATGAAAAGAGAAAGAGTTGGAAAGAGGAAGAGTTGGAAAGAGGAAGATGTGGAAAGAGAAAGTGGAGAAAAGAGAAAGAGGTGGAAAGAGGAAGAGGTAGAAAGAGAAAGAGATGGAAAGAGGAGGAGGTGGGAAGAGGAAGAGGTGAAAAGAGGAAGAAGTGGAAAGAGAAAGAGGTGGAAAGAGGGCTAGGTGAAAAGAGGAAGAGGTGGAAAGAGGAAGAGGTAGAAAGAGAAAGAGATGGAAAGAGGAGGAGGTGGAGGTTGAAAGAGAAAGAGGTGAAAAGAGAAAGAGGTAGAAAGAGGAAGAGGTGGAAAGACAAAGAGGTGAAAAGAGAAAGGTGGAAAGAGGAAGAGGTGGAAAGAGGAAGAGATGGAAAGAGGAAGAGATGGAAAGAGGAAGAGGTGGAAAGAGGAAGTGGTGAAAAGAGGAAGAGGTGGAAAGAGGAAGAGATGGAAAGAGGAAGAGGTGGAAAGAGGAAGAGATGGAAAGAGGAAGAGGTGGAAAGAGGAAGAGGGTGAAAGAGGAAGAGATGGAAAGAGGAGGAGGTGGGAAGAGGAAGAGGTGAAAAGAGGAAGAAGTAGAAAGAGAAAGAGGTGGAAAGAGAGCTAGGTGAAAAGAGGAAGAGGTGGAAAGAGGAAGAGGTAGAAAGAGAAAGAGATGGAAAGAGGAGGAGGTGGAGGTTGAAAGAGAAAGAGGTGAAAAGAGAAAGAGGTAGAAAGAGGAAGAGGTGGAAAGACAAAGAGGTGAAAAGAGAAAGGTGGAAAGAGGAAGAGGTGGAAAGAGGAAGAGATGGAAAGAGGAAGAGATGGAAAGAGCAAGTGATGGAAAGAAAAAGAGGTAGAAAGAGGAAGAGATGGAAAGAGCAAGTGATGGAAAGAGAAAGAGGTGGAAAGAGGAAGAGGTGGAAAGAGGAAGAGATGGAAAGAGGAAGAGGTGGAAAGAGGAAGAGGTGGAAAGAGCAAGTGATGGAAAGAGAAAGAGGTAGAAAGAGGAAGAGATGGAAAGAGTAAGAGGTGGAAAGAGGAAGAGATGGAAAGAGGAAGAGATGGAAAGAGGAAGAGATGGAAAGAGCAAGTGATGGAAAGAGAAAGAGGTGGAAAGAGGAAGAGGTAGAAAGAGGAAGAGATGGAAAGAGTAAGAAGTGGAAAGAGGAAGAGATGGAAAGAGCAAGTGATGGAAAGAGAAAGAGGTAGAAAGAGGAAGAGATGGAAAGAGCAAGTGATGGAAAGAGAAAGAGGTGGAAAGAGGAAGAGGTAGAAAGAGGAAGAGATGGAAAGAGCAAGTGATGGAAAGAGGAAGAGGTGGAAAGAGGAAGAGGTGGAAAGAGGAAGAGATGAAAAGAGAAAGAGTTGGAAAGAGGAAGAGTTGGAAAGAGGAAGATGTGGAAAGAGAAAGTGGAGAAAAGAGAAAGAGGTGGAAAGAGGAAGAGGTAGAAAGAGAAAGAGATGGAAAGAGGAGGAGGTGGGAAGAGGAAGAGGTGAAAAGAGGAAGAAGTGGAAAGAGAAAGAGGTGGAAAGAGGGCTAGGTGAAAAGAGGAAGAGGTGGAAAGAGGAAGAGGTAGAAAGAGAAAGAGATGGAAAGAGGAGGAGGTGGAGGTTGAAAGAGAAAGAGGTGAAAAGAGAAAGAGGTAGAAAGAGGAAGAGGTGGAAAGACAAAGAGGTGAAAAGAGAAAGGTGGAAAGAGGAAGAGGTGGAAAGAGGAAGAGATGGAAAGAGGAAGAGATGGAAAGAGGAAGAGGTGGAAAGAGGAAGTGGTGAAAAGAGGAAGAGGTGGAAAGAGGAAGAGATGGAAAGAGGAAGAGGTGGAAAGAGGAAGAGATGGAAAGAGGAAGAGGTGGAAAGAGGAAGAGGGTGAAAGAGGAAGAGATGGAAAGAGGAGGAGGTGGGAAGAGGAAGAGGTGAAAAGAGGAAGAAGTAGAAAGAGAAAGAGGTGGAAAGAGAGCTAGGTGAAAAGAGGAAGAGGTGGAAAGAGGAAGAGGTAGAAAGAGAAAGAGATGGAAAGAGGAGGAGGTGGAGGTTGAAAGAGAAAGAGGTGAAAAGAGAAAGAGGTAGAAAGAGGAAGAGGTGGAAAGACAAAGAGGTGAAAAGAGAAAGGTGGAAAGAGGAAGAGGTGGAAAGAGGAAGAGATGGAAAGAGGAAGAGATGGAAAGTGGAAGAGATTGAAAGAGGAAGAGGTGGAAAGAGGAAGTGGTGAAAAGAGGAAGAGGTGGAAAGAGGAAGAGATGGAAAGAGGAAGAGGTGGAAAGAGGAAGAGATGGAAAGAGGAAGAGGGTGAAAGAGGAAGAGATGGAAAGAGGAAGAGGTGGAAAGAGGAAGAGATGGAAAGAGAAAGAAGTGGAAAGAGGAAGAGGTGGAAAGAGGAAGAGATGGAAAGAGAAAGAAGTGGAAAGAGAAAGAGGTAGAAAGAGGAAGAGGTGGAAAGACAAAGAGGTGAAAAGAGAAAGGTGGAAAGAGGAAGAGATGGAAAGAGGAAGAGATTGAAAGAGGAAGAGGTGGAAAGAGGAAGAGGTGGAAAGAGGAAGAGATTGAAAGAGGAAGAGATGGAAAGAGGAAGAGATGGAAATGAACTTAAATCATTGTACACATAATTTACAGACTTTTAATGTTATATAGATTATAGTTTATTTATGGGTGAAATATATTTCTGTAATAACAGGATTAAGGAGATTTGTATATGTTTCATATTACTTAACATAAGAGAGAAAGAGAAAAAGTCAAAGAAAATTCTGATGAAAATTGATGTTATGTCAGAGTCTGGTGAAGCACGTCGTGTCTCCTTGGAATCCAAATGCTTATAAATGAAGACTTTACTACTATTGTTATTAATCGCAATAGTAAAAAAAGAAAAATATGGGAGGAGGAGGCCTGGCCTCCTGAATCTGATGCCCCACCATGGTATGGATATGCTCTGGTGCCGACAAGCCAGCCCCCACATATAGGTAAATACAAACTAACTATAATGCTGAAACAACAAAAAATATTGCTAAACCACATCAGTCATCATGCTGGTCAACAAGGACTGCAATCCCCAATGAGGAACCAGACTGGAATCAATATGTCTGCAATTGGAACGAACTCTACCTGACAAGAACTAGAGGAAAACCACATCAAGGACAATCTTCATAGAGGCCTTCTATATTTATTAAAAGAAAATTCCACAGAATGAACAATAAATAAATGGTCTAGGGAAGAGTATATTGGAATAATGATAGCCAAACTAGCCAATGTCAGGCATAACATTATCAGGAAAAAAAGAATACCTGTCATAGAACTCGGAAGCATCCAAGGAAACATTAAAAATAGATGAAATGTTAACATTGAGGGGCTAAATGCCAACAATGCAAAGGAGGGACCCTTGCAGAGGAACAAATAGAAACCAGTTGTAATAATCCCTCTGAGGTACATGAGCAAATAGAGGAAGATAAATGATAAATATGAGAGAGAAACAGAGATGACAAAAAACATCCGGTATAAAGAGGAGACGGTAGAGAAAATGTTTTTAGAGGAAAGGTAAACAATTCCAGAAGTAAGAAAGAACCGTCAAGTGAAGGAAAACATCAACCTCGCTTTAGAAAAATAGAGACAAAATGGAAAAACCAATGAACCTGACAGAAATTAATCATCTTATCTAGACAGCCTCAACAATGATTGTAATAAGGGAAAAATTAAAACCACAATGTAAAAGAAAAAGAAAAATGCTAGTATGGAAAGAAAAAATAGAAACTGAAATAAATAAATTAAGAGGAAAATTGTTACTTCTAAATGAAGTAGACAAGGGCTCCAAAATGGAAGAAAAAAAGGGAGACAACTGAAACGAAGCTTTGACATAAAGAATAAGACTGACGTACCAAAAGTTAAAGAGAAGCTGAAACAACAAATTCAAGTGAAGACACAGAGAACCAGGCATTATGAAAAGAGAAACAGATTCTGCTGGCAAAACAAGATTTTCAAAGAAGATACCAAGAAATTATATTGAGAACTGGGGAAAAAAATATCGCAATAAACGACCCACCTAATATTCAGGAAGTCGAGGAGTTCTGGTGTAAGATGTGGAAAAACTGCAAAATGCATAATGAAAGAGCTACATCAAGCAACAACACACATATAGAGTACCAAAAATGGATGGATATCAATATTACTGAATAACCGCTGTCATCTGCAAAACCAAAAAACGGAAAGTACCAGAAATAGACTGAATAGTCAATATCTGGGTGAAAAAAACTGTCTAGCACCCAGCAAGACCTTGTATGGGCATACAATGATATAATCATAAGCCCAGAAAAGTACTCCAAATGGCTCACATGGGGGTAACATGCATACTCCCAAAACCAGAAGAGACGCAGAACCTAAAGAACTATAGACCCATCACCTGCCTGCGAACAATGTACAAGATCCTCACTGCTATCATAATTGAGAGGACATACAACTTCATTGAGAGAAAGAATTTATTTGTAGCAGAACAGAAGGGATGGAAAAGAGGAAGTTACCAGTGCAAAGACCAACTAATGATCAATAAAAAAAATATTGGAAGAGGTGAAAACAAAGAAAAGAAACTTATCGACAACATGGATCGACTACAGAAAGGCATTTGACAATGTTCTACACTTATGGATAAAGAAAAGCTCAAAAATATACAGAGTATCATCCACAATGGTCAAATTCATAATGAAGATCATGGAAAACTAGAAGACTAGACTAAATCTAAACCATACAAACAGGTCATTAACATTGAGACCAATCAACATCAAAAGTGGGATCTTCCAAGGAGATTCATTGTCACCACTGCTCTTCTGCCTTCCATTAGTACCACTCAGCTGCCTACTGAACAGCAGTAGCCATGGATACAAGTCACAGAATGGCAAACTGAATCACCTATTCTATAGTGATGATCTTAAAACATATGCTAAGGATGACAACAAGCAGAAAAAACCTGCTCACCATTGTCAGAAGATTCAGCGAATACATTAGGATGGACTTCGGAATCGACAAATGTACCAAAGCCAACTTCAAAGGTGATAAACTAATGAAAACTATGGATTTAGACGCTGATATCAACAAGATTAAGGAACTAGACCAAAGATGGAAGATAAAAATTCTTAGGAATTAATGAAGAAGACAGAATGCAACATTCAATTATGAGGAAAAAGATCCAAAAAGAATATAAAAGAGTACATTTGATACTAGAAAGCAAACTAAATGGGGCCGTTAAAATGAAGGCTATCAACACCTTAGCTATAACCATACAGCTTCAACATTATTAAATAGAAGTTGAATGACATTAAAAGATTGGATGCAAAGATCAGAAAATGCTTACCGAAATGAGAATGCACCAGTTGAAATCAGATGTTGATAGGCTGTACTTTAGTTTTAGGAGGCCAAGGACTAGTCCAAGTAAAAACTACAACATTCAGATTAGAATCCCTACCCCACAAAACACCAATGACCATCTTTTACAAATAACAAATTCACTCTATCAACAAAGAAGCTGCACTCTTCAAGGAACAGCTTAATATACCTGAAATCCTACCAATAAAAAAACCAAGCGAATACCATTTATGTCAAATTAGTAAAACAGAAAGCAAAACAACTTGGCCAAATGAAATTACCAAGAAAATGGGAGGACAAGGCGTTGCATGGTAAATACCTAAAAATAACGAGAGAAGCAGATGTGGACCAACAGAAAAGACATCAGTGGCTGAGGAACACCGTGCTGAAAGCTGTGGACAGAATTATTGCAGCTCAGGACCAAAGTTTTCACAACAGGATCCTATCACTGTGACATAATCAAGGATGGAACTAACCTGAAATGCAGGAAACTGTTGATCACATTATTTCAGGATGTCTAGAACTGGCAAAAAATGAATATACCCACAGACATAACAAGATAGCGACATATGAACAGTAGAAGATATGTAAGAAGCAGAAAATCAAAATGATTGAGAGATGATATAAGCATCAACCAGTCACAGTTACCCAAAATAATGATGTAACTATCGTGTGGGACATGCCAATTCAAACTGACAGGGAAATAAAAGCTAACAGACTTGATATCATAAAACAGACCTGATATCATTCAGGAAGTGTATGCTTCTTGACATAGCAGTAACCATCTGAGAGAAACAACTCCATGAAAATTGAGATATTGTTCAAATACAAGGACCTGGTGATCGAGATTAATAGGATGTGGGGAATAAAGACTGAGACTGTCGTACCAATAGTAATGGGAGCACTGGGCCATGTAAAAAAAGGAATGGATAATTTTACTAACAGTGTTCCAGGTAATATTAACATACAAGTTGCCCAGAAGATCACCTTACTAGGAACATCCCAAATACTAAGAAAAGTGCTGTTAAATGGCAATTCTCCTATAGGGCCTAAGGACCATAGTTTGGACCCGGCTCTACAGGATACAAAGCAGGAAATATAACATACACATATAATAATAATAATAATAATAATAATAATAATAATTTTACTACTACTACTAATAATAATAATAATAATAAAAGACAAGAAATTCAGGAAGTGTATGCTTATTGGCACAACAGTAAAATCTGAGAGAAACGCCTCCATGAAGATTATCGAGAAATTGTCCAGATACAAGGATCTGGAGATCAAGATTAATAGAATGTGGGGAATGGAGACTGTACCAATAGTAATCGGAGATCTTAGCCTCATGAGAAAAGGAATGAGCAAATTTCCTAACAGTGTCCCAGGTAACATCAACATACAAATTGCCCAGAAGATCGCCCTACAAGGAACATCCCATATACTAAGAAAAGTGCTATCAATTAAATGACAATTCTCCTATAGGACCTAAAGATCATAGTTTAGACTCGGCTCTACAGGGTACAAAGCAGGAAACATAACATACACAAAAAATAATAACTAGAAATTGCTTGGAAAATTTCACAGTTTTCCTATTTGAATTTTGTTTGTTTAAAAAAATCAATTACTGGTAATTTTTTTTTATAAAAATCTGTTACTGGTAATTTATTTTTTTAATCTATTGCTGGTATTTTTTTTACTATGAAATGTATTTTTGTATTTTCAGTTATTTAACCCTAGTTTGGGGGTTCACTATTTGCCCATAGTTGGGACCCTAACAGGTTCTACCACCCCAGCTTGGGAAATAAGCTGGAAACAACAGCAATTGAGAAGTGGTTACACACTCTTAAAATCCTCCTGATTAGAGGCCTTGCTGCCAGATGTAGTTTATTGTCTTACCCAGGACAGTATTTGAATTTTCTGATGAATCTTAATTCTTAAAATTGAATACTCTCCTGGTAAGTTCTGCAACAATAAAGTACCTGTTGAAATGCTCCTCTTGCATTGTTAGATATCTGAACTTGACAACTTCAACAAAATATTGCAATAACAATCGTGCATATGATTGCAGGTCATTATTTAAAGAAGGGTGTATAAAGGAAATGAGTAACAACTGATAAGGTTTTCCATGTCACTGAAGTAGACTTTAAAAACGCAAATGTATTATCGCCTCCTGTGTATTTCTTTCTTTCTTTCTTTCTTTCCCTAAAATCAAAAAGCCATCTTTGAGAAATCTTCTATCTATCCTCACAAACAGCATTGATCTATTTGTTTATCTGCCATAATGGCAGATTCAGCGGAATGACTTCGACAAAATATTGCAATAACAATCATAAATATGAATGTAGGACATTATTTAAAGAAGAGGGCACAAATAAAAAGATTCAAAACTCATACGGTTTTGCATTTCTCTGAAGCAGACGTTAAATACATGAGAGCATTATCTTCTTTCCTTCTTTTGTTATTATTCTTTCACTAAACTCAAACAGCACCTTTGATATTTTTATTTCTATCTGCACAAACAGGAATGGTCCATTGTTTATCTGAGGTAATGGCAGGGTATAACACATGTCCTAAGTACGTAAAGGACTAAGGAAGAAGCTGAATTATAACATAATAATAATAATAATAATAATAATAATAATAAGTAAAAAGAAGATAGTTACCATGATGATGGTGTTGGCTGATGAGTAGAGCGCTCTGGCAAGACTGATTCGTTGTCGCTGACCCTCAGTAAGCAGATTGCCCTGATAAAAAAAAAAAAGACAGGTATAAACATTATGTATGTAAAAAAACTTCAGATATCACTAAAATACATATCTGTAAAAAGACAATATGAATAAAGACAAAAGGAAAAGTGATCTTAGCCAACATGTTTCATCCTCTAATGGAGGCAAATGTAATGATTTTATTTTGCAAAAAGTAAGAATATTGTTAAGTTCACAAAATTTTTAAATTTAAGATACACTCATAAATAGTGATCAGGTTAACTGAAAAGTCTAGCTAAATTATGGAAGATGCTAAGTGATATAATTTAATAAATGAAAGGTAGTAAATGACATTGAATTTTTTTTTATGCAATTAATATTTAAATTATTTTAATTTTGGATTAATTTATATATTATATATTTTAAATAACAGAAGATTGTGAATTTAACTGTTTTCCTTTTAATTCTTAATATTTTTATAGTCATGTATGTTGGCTTTGGAGAGGAGTAATTCTTTTAGGAATGGAGATATTTGAAAAAATCAAGAGCACATACTTATATTGGCAGAAATTAAAAAAATACATCTATGAATACAAAAACAATCTTACACACAACAATTTATGAAATGCATTAGTCATAAATAAGAATAAATTCAGCGACAACTTACTAAAAATTCTTGAGAGTTCTGCTACTGAATTTTATCAAAAGGGATGGATTGTTATTTATTACATTATTCAGACTGTTATCCTCATTACCATATTCTCAACATTTCAGCTGTTGATTGGAATTTCAAACCAAACCTTTTATTGTTCTAGTTCCACATGCCATGACTCTTCCAAATGTCTCAGTTATTTCCCTTTAACACAACTCTTCAAGTTTTGGTTCACCACTGCTGCAGCCAGGTAATGAACACACAACTCTTTCGATTTAGTCACTGAACCTAACCCACATTTTTATCCATTGGTCCATGTTTCCTGTGTATGAATTTTTGGGACTTATAAACCTAATGTCTCAGCAACCATTTTTTTTTTACCAGTGCTCATATTGAAATTTTTCTGTTATTATTATTGCACTTTTTTTTACCAGAGCTTATATTGCAATTTTTATTACTTTTCTCTAGCACTCCTTATTACTGGTTCTCATATTGTATTCATTTCTATGCTTGGTTGGCTCAGGAGATTTTTGTGCCCTAGCATATGTGCTGTTTTCGTATTTTCCAGTGATGCTCTCTGTCTATTATTTTAACCTCATCCCACAGGGGGCGGTGATCACCCTTTTCCCTCCATAGAGGAGAACATGACTAAGGACTGTGTGTATGCCATCCTGTGTAGCTGTGGTAGGAAATACAAAGGAGAAACAGGCCACCCCCTTAAGGTAAGCTAGCAAGAACATTGTAAAGTGGTAACACAAGAGGAAATAGAAAAATCAGGCATAGCTGACCACATATGGAACCAAAACTTGGAGAGATGAGTTAAAAGGAAATAACTGAGACATACAGAAGAGATATGGTATGTGGAACTAGAACAATCTACCTCAGTGGATGAAATAAAGGCTTTGGTCTGAAATTCCAATCTCCCGAAGAAGATTGCAGTATACAACAGCCGAAACGTTGTGAATATGGCAATAATGATGAGGATAACAGTCCAAATAATGTAAATAATGTAACTAATCATAATACCTCATCTCAGAGATATAGACAGATTTTATTTATTAATCTGACTGATTGAAGTGTTATTTTTTAGTTGATACCCATATTTGAGTAGATTCTCCGTTTATTTATTAAACAGTATATTTATTTATTTTCATCTTCCACCCTGAATATTTGAGAAATCTTATTAAAGAAAAGTATGTGCTCCCTGGCAGGATTCAAACTTGTGTCCCCCTGGGCAGAGTAAACTTGTTAGATCAGATATGCTTGATCACAAAGTGTGTCAATAATCAAGCAAAGTTGAATTGTGCTTTTTCTTTTTCAGACTCTCAGAACATTCATATCTGCTCAGTTTCACATCCTAACGTAAACAAAGCAATTTCTAAAGAAGTGGCAGATTTTTATTTATTAATCTGAAAGATTTCATTACTTAAATGTTATTTTTTAGTGGATATCCATATTTGAGTGGATGCTCCATTTATTCATTAAACAGTTTCTTTATTCATTTTCATCTACCTTTTCTTTAATCCATCACTTCTTTAGAAATTGCTTTGTTTACATTATTTATCACAACCGATGTTTACATAAAAACATTCCCAAATCAACATGCAGACAAATACCAAGCATAAATATGGTCTACTAGACACACACATGCACTCACACATACACACACTCTCACACACACACACACTTACGAATGTATATTATCATCTGAATCCCACACAGACAAACTAGAATTATGATACACTTACATACATAAAACAATATTTACAGTTTTTCACTTAAGCTTAGTATCCATTAATTTCTTGGAGCTGCAATGAGACACATCATTGTCTCTCCTTGAATTTAGAATGCCATAAATTATACTAACCTTGTTTAACAAGTCAAATGCATGTGTAACCTGATTAGCTAGTGAGAATTAAACACAAAAATAAAAAAAACAATTTCTTTCTTATTTTTTCTCCATATCTTGTTTAGAATTCAGAATATTCCTAGACTGGTTGCCAACTAAGGCTAGAGAGATGAGTCTACATTGCTATTTAATCCATAGCTGATGGAAGTGAAGTGATAGATTCATACATTTCCCACAATGTTAAAGTGAATGCAATAGACTAGTGAATTTTAAGCTAGCTTGTTGAATTCACTTGGTCGAGCAATGTCATGTTATGCTGTCCACATTCTCCAAAGGTACTAGTTTGGAATGCACAAATATCTCACTTCTTAGACACATTCAAACACAGTGACATACACATTTATATTCTGTTCAGCTTACCTGTTCACCAACTTCTGTCCGATCACGGGCAGGCCACATCGTCAAATCAAAATTTAACCCAACAGCATGTAGGACCTTCTTATATCTGAAAATTAATAAAAAAAAGATTTTTTTTTTGTTTTCACTTGAAAATATAGATAAAAATAAATCTATTTTTCAGTATATCCAACATTTTTATTTCAAGAAATTTGATTGAAATGCAAGAAAAAAAGAGGAAAGATTTCCATGCCATTGCCAAAAATAAAGTTGTTTCATTCAAGAAACTGTAAAGCAAAAGAGATAGGTGTAAGCTTTGATTGCATATGCATCAAAAAGGTAGACATATGCCCTTGTGCAAATTAATTGAAACAAAACGAATAATTCTATTATTTTTTTTTTCATATTTTACCAATGAAACATGACCCAGTGCACATTGTATGTCCATTCCAACATGACTCAGTGCCCTTCGTATGTCCATTCCATAAAGTTGTTCTTTGTAGGAGAGTTTCCAGGGCAGTCTATAGTACTTTGATTTACTCACTGGTAAGGCTTGCCATTGTATTTGTGCAGTATTACAATTTTTGTGCGCTTCCCTGGAGTAACAGCCATTGCAGACAATGGCTGTAGGACACCTAATAAACAGTCGAGACAAAAGTACCTGGGCATGATAAAAATATGATGCAATCATGGAAGATGCAATATTTTTCAAGGCCAAAAAAATTTCATTATACACCCTGAAAATAGATTCATATTACTGCACTCCACTACAGATGACCTAATCTGAGGAAATTGCTTGTTGGCCTTTTTGGCTGAGATCAAAGGTAGTATATGTTCTTATTAGCTTAATCTGATTCTTTCTCTCTCACTTTTCTCTTTCATTTTCTCAATGAAACAAGGGAGTGTCTTTTCCCCTCTTTTCCCTGGAATAGTCCATTATTTATGAGGGACTATCAGGGTGTAACAATCAAGCGAACTAACAAAGAGAAAGACAAGGACAATTAAAATAGGATTGTGTTTTTAGACAATAAATATTGCCAAGGGAGTCACAAGCGTATACAGTAATAGTGGTAGTGTCAAGAGGAAAAAAAAAATTCCTTCTTTTGACACAAAGAACATTCATTTTATTCTTGGGCCATTGTTTTTTGGTGTTAAGGACTTTGTGGCAACTTTTAAAGGGAACAACAAAGATAATTATAATAGGATAGTATTTTTAGACAATAAATATTGCCAAGGGAGTTACGAGCGTATACAGTAATAGTAGTGGTGTGAAGAGAAAAAAAAATTCCTTCTTTTGACACACAGAACAATCATTTTCTTCTTGGGCCATTGTTTTTTGCTGTTAAGGACTTTGTGGCAACTTTTAAAGGGAGCGAGAAAGACGATTTTAATAGGATAGTGTTTTTAGACAATAAATATTGCCAAGGGAGTTACGAGCGTATACAATAATAGTGGTGGTGTCAAGAGAAAAAAAATTCCTTCTTTTGACACACAGAACATTCATTTTATTCTTGGGCCATTGTTTTTTGGTGTTAAGGACTTTGTGGCAAGGCGCCCTTATATAATGAGAAAATGACAAATGTGGAACTTACTTTCTCCAATTGTAACTTTGTCCAAATAAAATATTCTCCTGTACAGTTGCATTCATAAGCCAAGGTGGCTGGGAACAGTAAGCCAATTTGCAACCTCTGCAAATCAAAAATGAAATACTGAAAATGCATGCAGAAACATTTTCAACTCAGGTGTTTGATATAAAAATTAATTTGGAAAAAATGCACATGTCGGGTGTGATGGATAAATTGTCACTATTTTATATTTTTCATTTAGCGCATGCACATTGTTTGAATTTAATTTGTCGACTGCACAGTATAGTAGGATCAGTTGGGCAATGTCTATGAGAAAAAGAGCACCATGACACAATTTACTCTGCTTGAAATTTGGAAATGGCATGCTATACTGCTTGGCATTTGCACTGGAAGTGCCAATACAAACATTTCAGTGTTTGGGCATCAATCTGAGGACAGTGCAAAGAATTTAGAAAGAGTTGGATGAGTCTAATGGTGATTATAAAGGTATGGTAGCTCGGAAAACTCACATATCATTATCCCATATATATTTATATTCATTTTATTTTTATTTAATAGAGAAAGTTATATTGTAATGGCAGAAAGTTAAAAATGATGCTAAAATTATCAATTTGAAAATGAAAATTCTTTCAGCCAATTTAAATTAGTTTCTAGAATAAAGCAAAGTGTTTTGCTTAATCGAAATATTAAATTTAATCTATTAGCTTGAAATTAAAACTAACATAAAAAGCTTCAAGAAAAATTTTTCATTTTTAAAAAAGGTATCGCATTTTTTGGGAGGTGGGGAGCAGGTCCCTAATTTTTTATATGGTGTGGTATAAGATTTATGACTGTTTTAATAAGTAAATTTAGAATAGTTTTTTTTTATTTTTAAATTTAATTTTAATTTAAAATTTAAAAAGGATTTTTTACAAATTATGTTCTGTAATGTTGTCGGAAATTTTTGTTTGCATAAAAATATCATATGTATCTTATGGCTCTTTGTCCTTTTACAATCTCTTCTAATCCCTAATCTGCTAACCCTTTATACAAGCTTATAAGATAGCTTATTTGCTGCTTTCCACCTGCAAGTGTCAAACTTTCTAAGCCCTCTTTCCTCATTTTGTGCCCTAGCATTTTCAACTATCTCTTCCTAATGTTAAGTATAAGTGTCCTTTTTGTTTCCATTTTTGATAAAACCTCAGTATTGCCCACATGTTCAATCCATGGTATTCTCAGTATCCTTCTGTAGGACCATATTTCTGCTGACTCAAATTTTTTCTTCATCTTTGAGGAGATTGCGGCACATAGGTTCATGGCCATATAGGAGGACAGATATCACATAATAATTCAGTACGCTTTTCTTTGATTCTAATGAAATTTTCCTTATTTTTTTACCTAGCAATCAATCTAGTACTGCACTTAAATTCATCTGAACAATTAGCATGAAAGTATTTATAGAAAAGACACAAGGAAGCTACATTACATCAGGGGAAAAGTGACTGAAGCCAGTATGCCAGGTCAGGATCAATAATATTGTAGATTATTCTGTTCGGTTTGTAAAATTCATCTGCTCCTATATATAGAGATTGGTGTAAATAAATACCTTTATTTCATGTTGATAAAGTATTTTTCTTATTCGTGTCAGTCCCAAAGTAAAGTGGGTTTAGCTCAATAATTCTTTGGATTTTATCCAGAATCTTTAAATATATAGTAGGAGCACCAGACCAGATGTGGTCGCAATATTCAAAGAAAGGATGAACAGTAGATTTATAAATATACAAGCCAGTTGCTCGCAATCTCGCGAATGCAGTCACTTTGAACCTGTAAACGCTTTCTCTTTGCTCATGCCTTAGTGGGCGCAGGGTGCTCAACAGTACACACCTCAATCCATGTACACTGGTCACCATTTCTCTACTTTTCTCGTTCACCATAGCATCCTTCTTATTAAGTAACCAATCACAATCTCACTGAGAACCGTTCAAGGAGAATGGGAAAATATTTCATATTCCATAATATAGGTTTTACTTAATTAGAAATTACATTTCTCTAACTCTTCAAATGTTGAATATATAACTAATTCTAATTTTGATTTTCCCATCTTTACACTATATTAATTTTGTCTTAGAAATTGTCTCCTGTTCAGTCACCCATGAAATAAAAATAATTGTTTGTATGGAAAATAAAGATCTACATATATCAAATCGTCTTTAAATTAAGTAGCAGCAGAAGAATTATCGTTGAACTTTAAAAAGTAAGTTTAAACATTGATTCAATGCAGTGATCAAGAGTCCGCTACAGGAGCTAGCTTAAATGCTGCCTGATAAGGCAGCTTTTAAGCTAGTTTATAATAAAACGTACACTGCAATTTTGGATATGAATTGAAAATAAGAGTTACTCCCCTTGGACCATGAAAGTAACAATAATGGCTAGTATAATATATTTATATATATTTTTAATCTTGCATAATCTGGCAACTGAATCTGAGCTCAACAAAAATCGTTCCCTGCACCTAACTTTTCTAGGGTTTTTGAATGAGCTATGGATCATTGAAATCAAATCAGTGGGAACAGAAGAGTTATTTGGACACACACATACACACACAGTACTTTATATATAAGATAAGATAGATTTTATTGGAAAAAATTATATAGCACAACACCAGGAACCAACTTTCCTTATAGCAGGCCTAGCGATTAATTCAACATAATTTTTCCACTTCGTGTCACTGGAAAACATTAGCCTGAGAAGGTGTAATCTATCACTCTCTTGGGGAACAGTATTAGCCATACCAATGCTAGGCAGAAAGGTTTTTCTCAGACAATTAATAGAGAGCAGTTTCATTTTAGAGGCATTTAAATTAACAAGCCATTTTTTGCCCCAGTTAACAACAGAATTGAAGTCATTTTTTAGATCAGCTGCCAATTTAATTGAACTATTGGTTTGGTGCATAATTATCAGGCGTTTTTGTAGGTGAGTTATTTGTTAATAAAAATTGCTGTTTTTTTTTTAATCAAAATATTATTTTATTTTCAGGCTATAAGAATGTGTGTCGATAATCATACTCATTTAAAAATGTTATTGTTAAACTGTTATATTTCTTTTTTCATAATAAATATTATTTAAAAACGCCTGATAATTATGCACCAAACCAATATTAACACAGGAGTGTTTTTGATTATAAAACAAACACAAGGCTACAATGCTTCTATACTATTTTGTGGCAACACATGTTTTTCAACATTGTTTGAAATATTTTTTTGTTATAAATGACATATATGTAAGAGGAATATATTTGATAGACATTTTTTAAAACAGAGCAATGATGCAAATGAGGAAAAGAAAAGAAAAAGGAAACTGAAGAAAACCTGCTCCATTCCATGACTCCTGAGTCAAGTACCATCTCTCCCAAAATGGCTGATAGCAGAGAAGATTTTCCAGAGCCTGGAGGGCCAGTAATAATTGTCATTTTACCTGAAGAAAAAGAAAAAAAAACAAGACTGAGGATTTCTTTAAAAAATTGATTCTAGTTCTCTCTGAGGCAGTCCATATCTATCTATCTATCTATCTATCTATCTATCTATCTATCTTTTCTCTCTTCTTGCTCATTCCTCCCCTTCTCTTTCTTTCCCTCGCTTGTAATCACATGAAACCTCTCTCTCTCTCCCTATCTGTCTTTCTCTCTCATTCCATATTCCTCCCCTTCACTTTCTCTTTTCATATCTATCTATCTATCAGTTCATATCTATCTATTTATCTGTCTGTTCATATCTTTCTATCTCAGTCCTTTTCATAACTATCTATCTATCTATTTTGGTCCTTTTCATATCTATCCTTTTCATATCTATCTATCTATCTATCTATCTATTCATATCTCTCTATCTATTCATATCTATCTAACCATTCATATCTATCTATCTATCTATGTTTTTATTAGTTACTTTGTTCATTTAATTTCATTTTCGTATTTTGCTTTGATAAAGTCCACATTGGACGAAATGCGTCAGCAATTACCAGTTTTCCTATTGTCATTTTTATTCATAACTATCTATCTATCTATCTATCTGTCTGTTTATATCTATTTCCACCTCTTTATATCTATCTATCTCCATCTCTTTGGATCTTTCTATCTATCTCCATCTCTTTGGATCTTTCTATCTATCTCCATCTGAATCTATTCAAGCCTACCTATTTATCTATTTCCATTTCTTCTTGCTGTTTGTCTATCTCTGTTAAGATGTATCAATCTAAGTCTTAAAATATCTATCTATCTATCTATTTATCTATCTATCTATCTATATATATATCTTTAAAACTTCTCTCTGTTAAATTTTAATCCCCACCTTCACTTTTAGGCCTTGCTGTTCTTCTCTCGTCTGTTACCCCTCTCTATAGCTTTCACTTAACTCTCACATTCGCCCCCAACTCTCATACATACACTCTCACTAAATTTTATTTTTTATTCCCGGAGTTATTTTTTCCGATGCCTTTTTGAATTTGTAGGTCTGATGAATTGGATTGTAATTACGATTCCAATGGAATAAATTATAACCATGGAATATTAGTGTTTGAGCCTTTTATATTATATTCTTACTCTGTCCTGGACATTGAGTTCTACCTGGATTCTATCCTCTTGTGAATTTTACATATATATATATATATATATATATATATATATATATCCCAGTCTGTTCCTATCTATCTATCTATCTATCTCAGTGTGTTCATATCTATTTCATTCCATTTTTTATCTATCTAACTATCTATCTCAGTCCTTTTCATATCTATCTATCTATTTATCTCTGCTGATAAATCAATCTATCTCAGTCTCATCAAATATCTATCTATCTCATCCTGTCCATATCTATCTATCTCATAAATATCATGTTATTGTTGACAATGAAGAGAAACCCTAGATTTTGACTGCTGATTTTCAAACCAACCTGGACGACTGGCTTGACACAATCTTTCTAATTACCCTTACCCGCTAATTGAAGCCTAAGTCATAAAATGAGCACTTTCCACAAATGTTGCTTAACTTTCTTGAAAATATTTACAAGATCTGGCTTGAAGTTGTTCAAGAAAAAAAAAACAACTACAAGTTTTCCAAGGATGATTTTATCAACAGAACAACTTCAGACATGAAAACACACAAAACCAAATATGAAATAATAAAATCTTACCCATTGGGACTTTAATATTAATATCTCTGAGACACGGACATTCGTCAGAAACATCCATGGAAAAGCAAGCATCAGTGATGTCCAATGCCAAGCGATTTTCTATATTAGGCAGATCTGGGACATCTTCTTCATCCTCTGTGTTGGAGATAGTGCCAAAGGTGTTTCTTCTGGGGCCTGCCCCTCGCCTTGCATAATACTCAAGCTCGGAGTATAGAGATGGAGTCATACTGGGTTTTCGAAAAGACGGGTCAAGGGTTTCAAGGAGAGAGGCACCACTGTTTTGTCTGCTCTGTATTGGAGTGTGGCCAAATGGTGCACTATCTATGGATGAAATGCTTCCACGCATTGCCCCATTATGAAAGGCCATTGTAACCTGTTCAGATTTGACATCATACTTCATGAACGTGTCGAGTTTTGTCTACAAGACAAAAAACAAATGTGAAAACATAATCAGGACAGATAATCAGAATGATAAGAGAACTGTTTTTTTTTTAATCATTTCACCCCAGGCAAGGCAATAAAATCACTAAGATGGACAGGATTACTGGGAGTGGAAAAGAATGATAAGACTTTAGGAGAATGAACTGGAAACCCAATCCTAAATGGAAAACAATGGATAAACCTCTACTCCTGTTCAAAAGTCAAGGAAGGAGAGTGAAACAGAAGATAGAAGAATGTAACTTCTTCTACTGAAAAAAATTAAAAAATAAAGCTACTAAGACACAAGGGGTTACTAGATGTGAAAGAATAAGAGAAAAAGAAAAATATTATTAAGGAGAAATGACATTAAAAGAAAAAGAAGACAGACAATGATGATTGACATTGCATTTACAGTTTTGAAGATCAAAATTGACTGAGAAGCAAAAAGCCTGAAGAGAGTTCAACAAGTGAGAAGTGCGAATGAAGAAACTGTTAGCAGTTACATCTAGCCATTTCAACTATAAAATGATGAGACTTTGCCGCCAATCTAGTATTGCATTTAAATTCGTAAAGTCTAGGTACCATAAAGAAAAGTTCATCCGTACAATTACCATGAAAGTATTTATAGAAAAATCATAGGGAAGCTATGTTATAGTGGGAAAGTGACTGAAGTCGAGATGCCAGGTCAGAAACAATAATATTGCAGATTCTTCTTCTTTGGATTTTATCAAGAATCTCTAAATATATAACAAGAAAACCAGACCAGATGTGGTAGTCCTTCCACTTCATGTCACTGGAAAACGTTAATCCGAGAAGGTAAAATGGAAGGTAAACAGGGTTCTTTGAGATGATTAAAAGAGAGTAGTTTTTTTGGAAGTATTAAAATGAACAAACCATTCCTTGACCCCAGTTCTTTTATCTCATTAGCACTAGAAAAACTATTGTCCTCTGAATTTGTGCTCTCCATGTTCTGCAACTCCAGAAGCACTTCAGTAGCAAATCACCTCTGATACTTCATCATCTCTGTCGACATTCTGGAAACCCACTTTACATAAACCTTTGACTAGCTAAGAGATTTCCATTAAGTATTAGGCATTATGATAGCTCACATTAAGGCTTTATTCTTATTAACAGCAGCAGCTGACCTGCCACTGCAGAACCTGTCAATATGGTCACTTTCTCTTTTCTCTGTAGAACTGACATTAATTCTACGGGATTATCTCTTTACTGTGCTTACAACAAGTGCAGAAATACATTCACTGCTCTTAACTTTCTATACATGTCAGGAGGTGTAGCTACCACAGTTTTCAGGGTTTTTTTACTCAAAAGTTTGATGTCAGAATCTGCTTGTGTCCTATAAACTGAAGGTATGAATAATAGTTTTTAGGACACAAGCAGATTTTGATATCAAATTTTGGAGTGAAAATATGTCATATACTATATGAATATATATTTATATATATATATATATATATATATATATATATATATATTTTAGGGAAGTCTACAACAGATGGTAGAAAAAGTTTTTGTGCGACATGTTTAATATTGTAGGAACTGATAGAACACAAATGATATTTACATTGATGTGCACACAAAAGAGAGATGACACTGAAATTTTAAATATTAAATATGTTACACAAAAACTTTTTACACTTTGTCAGAGATTTCTCTGAAATAGTTCTTGATGTATATAATTTATATATCGTTTTCCCACATATATTAGCATAAAAATGAACACTGAGGTAAACATTGAGTCATGACTGTGTTTTATGCTTGTCTACAATCTTCAGGCTTTTGTTGTTTTCAAGCATGAAACAGACTGTCACCATTCATTGTTACTTTCATGTCCACTTTTATATTTACATATGCTCTATCCCTGATATTGAGCACATAAATATAGCATATATAAAAGCTATACTTTTATCATATATATATAAATCGATAGGATAAAAAATTCCCATACACCTGAAGATTGCATAAACTACATGAAACTCCAAGTAGTTTTATCGATGTGTATATTATGTATATTCACTAATATAGTGGCTGTCGACTCCCAAAGTGAATATGACCATCACTGACATGTCCAGTCCATCAGTTAAACACTACAACACTGCATTCATTTGTTGACAGTGGCTCATAAAGCCAGCCAACGATCTGCATTTCTTTTTGCATGTCAAATCATCTGCGGGTGGTGGAAGTTGACTTTGATCATCATCACTTCCAGGTTGGGCCTTGTCAGGACTTGCACACACTCTAGTGCAGGTCAAGGATTCAAAGCATGCCAATATGAAATCGTCATACAGTTGGTGTTGGTGTGATTTCTGGTGACTGATCAGACCTACTCTAGACAGCATTGAGCACATGGCCAGGTTCGCACATCATGGCAATTCAAGGATCCCTTCCAAACCTCTCTCTTCAGTTCTGCATATTTTTGTGATGTCTCATGGAAGATTTTGACACCATATTCACTAATATATACATACATATATATATATAGAGAGAGAGAGAATTAAAATGAAATAAAAGTAGAAATAAAATAAAAACATAAAAAAAGTATTCAGAACAGTTGTTTTCAAAAACTATGGAAGCAACATCATGTTGTAAATTAAGCCAGCATATAATCATACTTATTATAAAACCCAGGTTGTGTGTGTGTCTGTACGTTTATATATTGGATCGGATTTCCTACATTTTTCAACCGATTTCAACAAAACTTCACAGGACTACGTAAAATTACCTTGCGGTGGTTCTAACAGCGCCAAAAATTGGAAAAACACAATTGTTTTTGCACAAAATCAATTTGAAAACACGATTAAGAGGCATCGTGAAAATGAAAGGGGGACAACTCATATCATACTTATTATAAAACCCAGGTTGTTTGTGTGTGTTTGCGTCTGTGTGTGTGTGTTTGTTTATATATGGGATCGGATTTCCTACATTTTTCAACCGATTTCAACAAAACCTCAATTTTTTGGGGGCAGGTAGTGTTTCTTATTGTCTTGTACACTTTTTTCTTTATTTTTACATTCAGAATGCTTTAAAAATTCCATTTACAAGACAACTGTTTATAATAAAATTCTATTCAATCCGTAGACTCATAATGATTGAAAACAATGTTTTTGTTTGAGTTTGGGTTTGACCAATTCGTAAAAAAAAAAAAATACTAATTAAGACATGCGTGTCCGTCAACCTTAAACAATAATCTTTGTCAATTTTATTTTTCAGTCTTTTTGATGGTCGATACTTGTACTATCTCTTTTACTGTTACATCCCCGGGCAACGCCGGGCTCTCCTGCTAGTTATTATTATAAATATTATTATAAATGGAACATAATACTGGGGGATATATTCAAAATTATAGAGAGGGGGTTAAACAATAGGGTATATAAGCTAGAAATAAATAAGTAAAAATGAAGACACTGAACTAAGAAAGTTCCGTTAAATTTGACGGTTGTAATCATCCAAGGGGCGAATGGGGGGGGGGCAACTTAAAAAGTTTGGGGAAAAGAATAACTGATAGAATAAAGGTGAAATAAAATTGATATGGATATGAAGTAAATATGGGATTTAGAGTAGAATGAATATAAAAATATATAAATATATCAAAATGAAGTTATAAGAGAGAGAAACAGTATATAAGTGAGGAGGGAGTAGATAACAAAAAAAAAAAAAAGAGAGACAAATCAATGTTGGTACTTCTAATAATTGAAAGATAACCAGAATCAAAATATTTGAAAAGAAAATTCTTTCTATGAATGTATGTGGTCATAAATTCACTTTGTTTGTTCAGCAGGTTGGGGTTGTCAATGTGTTTAAGAATATGTTTTTTCCAAGAGGCATAGATTACATTTTTCTTCCTTGCCACTAAAAATTTGGTTTTAGTGATATAATCCCAATTTACTAAAAGTGTGCAGTTATCCATCTTAATTTCCCAGAAAAATTTAGATAGTGCCATCTTATTGGAATATTGACTATTGGTACATGTTATTTTATGTTGGTAATACCATGTTTTCCAGTCGTTTGAGGGAGAACCAAAATAAAATTTATTTTCACCATTATGTTTAATGTTAGCTTTATAAACAATGCTTTTAGACATGCATTTAGAATTTAATAGGCAGATATTGTTTTTTCTGCAATTACAATTTTTTTTGGTATTATTATTACCATGTAGATTGCTTAAATATTTGTTTAACATTATATTATTATGGTGCGATATATACTGTTCAAGGTTTTAGTACAGCTATAGCTAACTTTAATGTTGTTTTTGCTGAAAATCTTTTAAGTATTGGGATATGGTTGAAATGCTTACGGATAAAGTTAAGGAAAATTTTACTGATTTTGGATTTGACATTTTGGTTAAATGGTGTGCTAAACCAAATTATGTTGCATTTTCTATGTTTATGCCTGTTGGTGCCTGTTTTGTCTAAGTATTCTAGTTTAACAACATGTTTGCTTTTTTCTAAAGCATCTAAATATTTGCTCTTGTATTTATCAAAATATCTTTATTGCTTGAGTTAGTTAAAAGTCTAGATTGTACTGATTTGTGTAAATTATTTAAAATTTCCAGGTGATAGTTAGATTCTTTGTGTCTATGATTATAGAGTTCCTTAATGAAAAGTTTGTATATTCCCTTGGATAAGTCAAAAGTAATATCCAGGAAGTTGATCACCTTAGCATTGGTGTTAGTAGTAATACTTAATCCATGATCCATGAAGAATTTGATCAATTTTTTCTTAAGCTGGTTTGTTTGTTATGGGTTGGTATTACAAAGGAGGATAATTCCGTCATCTTTATACAGACCAGTACTGTTGCTATCAAATGTATATCTGAGTCAACATAGTAGTGGTATGCCAACCAATTCACCAGCTTCTGCAGAATCAAATGCCTCCTCCACCATCACTACAGAAAAGTTCAGGTTGTCTTTTTTTTTTGGTCCACATGGAACCACAATGTAATAAGATGGGTTTTTGGACTTCTTTAATGATGCTAATTTCCTAATCACTGATGGTACAATCATTTTTGGCCAGGTTTATAGCTGCCCTTAGTAAATCTTCCATGATCGATGGGTAGAAATTGCATTGATGAGATGTGATACAGCAAAACAGGCTTGTATGTGGATGACTTGCTCTTGTTTGCCAATTGAGCACTATGGGGAAAGGTAATTTTTAAAACAGTAGCTGCTCCTGTTTATAATGCATCGCTCTTCATATGAATTGAGCACTCTGGCTGCTGATTTTGCATTTATATACATCACATATATAATATGCTAAAAGATTACCTTTCTCTGGTGTGTGCCGATAGCATAGGGGTAGAGTCTCTGACTGATGCCGAATTGGTCAAGTTTTGATCCCAGCTTGAAGTAATTGGATGTCTAGCCACATTGATGAGATGTGATACAGTGAAACAGGATTGTATGTGTATATATATATATATATATATATATATATATATATATATATATATATAAGGTTAATAGTTGGAGTTGAATCAAACCAGGAAACAGTCATATTAAAAAAGTGCTTAATACACGTGTAAAAAATCAAGAGTAAAAATAACATGTAGAGCTTTTAAGTTTAAAAATCAGGGGGTCAGTTGAATCCGTTACCTTGGTTTCAACATTATGGTATCATTAGGTGCTTTTTTTATTTTTTTAAAAAACTAAAGAACACTACATTATTATTTTCAAAAAATAAATAAACAAACACAAGAGATTGGATGTAATGGGAAGGGAGGAGGAGGAGGATGTGAAGAAGGAAGAAGAAAAAGAAGGGGGAAGAAAAAGAAGGGGGAAGAGATGAAAAGCAAATGTATTGTAAATGCATTGGTGTGGATGGGGTTATCTGGCCTTACATGCACTTAAAAATTTTTAAAGTATATATATATATATATATATATATATATATTGATGCATGTTTCATTAGATAATATAAACAAGTTTTGTCTATTTATTTTAAGTAAGTTCCTTTCATATTGTCTGATAAGCTTAATCACATTATCATTGAAAGATAAAAGGAAATCGCCATATTGATACATGTTTTAATCCTATCTAAGCTTTCGCCTTACATAAGCCATTATCATTTTTTCATGCAACAAAAACAGACATTATTGTTTCGTCCATGTATTGTTTGAAATAATGAAATGGAATTGTCATCCTTGATAATGGCTTACATAAGCTGAAAGCTTAGATAGGATTAAAACATGTATCAATATGGCCATTTCCTTTCGTCTTTCAATGATAATGTTATTACGTTTATCAGACACTATGAAAGGAACTTACTTAAAATAAATAGACAAAACTTGTCTATATTATTTAATGAAACATGCATCTATGAAAAATTGATGCCTAAATACACACTATATATATATATATATATATATATATATATATATATATATATATACTGTGTGTATTTTTTACAGTGAACTAAAGAATATAAAACAAACACATAATAATAGCTTTCCAAACTATATCGTTGATGAACAAATAAGATGCTTTCTTAGAAATCTCAATACTAAGCAAATAGTACATAATACTGCTTCTACTAATCTCAAACATATTAATCTCCTATATTATAATCAAATGCATACTAATTATCAACAAGATGAAAATATACTAAAAAATTTAGTAAATACTAATATATCAACAACAGATCCTAGCAAAAAAATTAAGTTAATCATATACTACACTAAATCTAGTATATCCAACTCAATTATTCGCAATGATTCTTCTCCCACAGTTAGCAATTTGCAAAAAAACAACATAGTTTACAAATTCAAGGGCCCTTTGGGAGATTGTATCTGCAATGAATTAAATAATATTTATGTTGGCCACACCAGAAAATTGCTTTCATGATGCTTGACACTACATTTCAATGAAAACTCTAACATTTTTAGGCATTTAAAACAACATGCCTGGCCACATTCACAATTCCAGAAAATTATTGTTGAAAACACAACTATACTTAAACATGAAAACAATAAACAAAAACTAAAAATTCTTGAACCTATATACATAAAACAGTTGAAACTTAACCTGAACAAGATAAACTATGAAATCTCCACAAATATTCTTAAATGCCTGTAATTGATAACAGAAGCCATTGGTTTATACCAATGGCTTCCCATACTTAATACTTCTCGTTTTCACTCTCGTGTGGTCATGTGTGATGTCCTGAGCCGTGGTGTGATTTTTGCTTCCAGCATCTCATATGCATGAGTTTGTCGTTGCTTGGAAATCTTCCATGCAAACAAAAACAGACTAACATTATTGTTTTGTCTGTGTATTGTTTATTATATTGTAATGTAATTGTCATCTTTGATGATGGCTTATGTAAGCCGAAAGCTTAGATTGGATTTATACATGTATCAATATAGTGATTTCCTTTTGTCTTTCAATGATAATGTTATTAAGCTTATCAGATGATATGAAAAGAATTTACATAAAATAAATAGGCAACACTTGTCTATATTATTTAATGAAACATACATCAATATATATAATATATATATTGTTATGAGGATGCATTTCTATAGTAAGGGATTCTACTGAGTCCTACCTGTTATTACAAAAAAGTTTTCTTTCATGAAGTAGTTGTAAAATAGAGAAATCAGAAATAGAATGTTTGGAAGATTCTAGATCATTCTAGTATATTCGAGAAAAATCTAGATGATTCGAGAAACATCTAGAAATATGCTAATTAGGTGCTAGCCCATATAAAAATAGATTTTTGGAAAAGGGTTGTCAGTTGTTGAAAAGAAATTTCTGCCAGTGTCAACTCCGGCTTTTTGATTCGAGGATTATTATATCCAGACGAAAGAATCTCTATGAAAAGTTGCCGACCAACAAAAATCCCAAAAGAGAACCACATGGAACAAATCTGGTAAATAGTTTTGACTATTTTCATTGATCAAACTACCAATTATTCAATATATACACACATTTGTGGATTTCCAGTATTAGCACTTAGATTACTTCGCTAGCCCTAAAGTGATAATGATACTTGACTCTCCTTCCTTCTCCCTCGTAACAAGACTTGACTCCCCTTCCTCCTCCCTCGTAACAAGACTTGACTCCCCTTCCTCCTCCCTCGTAACAAGACTTGACTCTCCTTCCTTCTCCCTCGTAACAAGACTTCTCCCCTTCCTCCTACCTCGTAACAAGACTGGACTCCTTTTCCTCCTCTCTCGTAACAAGACTTGACTCCCCTTCTGCCTCCCTCGTAACAAGACTTGACTCCTCTTCCTCCTCCCTCGTAACAAGACTTGACTCTCCTTCCTTTTCCCTCGTAACAAGACTTGACTCCCCTTCTGCCTCCCTCGTAACAAGACTTGACTCTCCTTCCTTCTCCCTCATAACAAGACTTGACTCCCCTTCCTTCTCCCTCATAACACTTTGCACGTAAACTCCGTGATTTCTGTTTTTGTAAGTCACAATTGTATATCTTGCATATATTTTATGTTGTGTTTTAGTAAATTAAATATTTGTTTGTGATTTAGCTCTGTGTTTTGGTAAATCATTTTTCTTTTTCCTTTATTACAATTATCAACACATAACAAAATATAAAGTAAACGGTTTCTACTGTAATTGATCCTGTCTTTAGGTCTTACCTTCAGTCACTTTCTCACCAATGTGACATAGCTTCCCTCAATCTTGTCAAGAAATATTTTCATGTTAATTGTTCTGAGCTTTCTTCATTTGTGCCTCAACTGTATGAATTTAAGCATACTACTAGATTGGCAATGAGCTTCCATGTTTTTCTATTGAACGAGCTAGATGTAACCATATGTTCTATTCTAATAGTTTCTTTTCTTTGCTTGTGGAACTCTGATTTCTTGTTTTCCTGCCACCTACAGTCTTCAAAAATTTACCGCCTTATTCACTTTTTAAACACTAAACACCATCCTATTTCTTCCCAAAACCTGTTCTTTTATTGTCCTTTCTCCTCACTAAATTCTCCTCATTCTCTTTCACTCCCAGTAACCCTTTGTGTCTTAGTGATATCATCACCATCTTCTGTCTTCCCGAAACCTGTTCTTTTATTGTCCTTTCTCCTCACTAAATTCTCCTCATTCTCTTTCACTCCCAGTAACCCCTTGTATCTTAGTGATATCATCACCATCTTCTGTCTTCCTGAAACCTGTTCTTTTATTGTCCTTTCTCCTTACTAAATTCTTCTCATTCTCTTTCACACTTTGTAACCCTTTGTGTCCTAGTGGTATTATCACCTTGCTTGGGGGGAAATGATTAACAAACGTAAATCATATAAATTCAGACTTAGAGAAAATAGGGCAAACAATAACTGAGCAGTACTAAAACAAATAAGAAGACATCCCTAAACATTAACAGAGGGATGACAACATTTTACCCTTGTAAATAAATAAATGAAAAAGGTCAGATGGCATGGTGGCCAAAATGTTGTGATAATAACAACAAAGATGAGGACTTTAGTCGAAATATAAAAAAATCTTTACTTGCTCATTCCGTTTTCTTTCTCATGACAAGTACTCAACTTTGTAATTAACAGTTAACAATCTTGAAGTTATCTACCTTGGATAAAAATATTTTTGTCACTCCACAGTTAATTAAACATTATAGTGATCTGATTGGAATGAAAATTGCTTTTTTATTCATTTTAGAACATTTTAATGGTATTGCCCTAGAAAAACTTGTGCCATTTTTTGTTGTGTTATAGTAAGAAACATGAACATACAAAGATACTGAAATCACCTCATAATAATAGTAATTAAATATGGCAACAAATTACATACAGTGAAAAATGAATAACGTAAAAAATTAAGGCAAAAAGTGAATAAGGTACAAAAAATAAGGCAAAATGAGAATAACGTAAAAAAGTAAGGTAAAACCTGAATAAGATAAAAAGTGAATAAGGTAGAAAAATAAGGTCAAAGTGAAGAAAGTAAAAAATAAAGTAAAAATTAAATAAGGCAAAAATTAAGGTAAAAAGTGAATAAGGCAAAAATTAATGTTAAAAGTGAATAAAGTAAAACGTGAGTAATGTAAAAATAAGTTAAAAAGTAAATAAGGTAAAAAAAAAGGCAAAGTGAATAAAGTAAAAAATAAAGTGAAAAGTGAATAAAGTAAAAAGTGAATAATGTAAAAAATAAAGTAAAAAGTGGATAAGGCAAAAATTAAGGTAAAAAAGCAAATAAGGTAAAAAAATAAGGTAAAAAAATAAGGTAAAAAAATAAGGTAAAAATGAATAAGGCAAAAATTAAGGTAGAAAATAAAAGTGAATAAGGTAAAAAATATGCAAAAAGTGAATAAGGCAGAAAATAAAGTAAAAAGTGAATAAGTTAAAAATAAGGCAAAGAAGAGAATAAGGTAAAAAACAAGGCAAAGAAGAAAATAATGTATGAAATGAATAAAGTAAAAACATAAGGCAAAAAGAGAATAATGTCAAAAAAATTTGAAAAAAAATAAATACAGTAAAAATAAGGTAAAGTGAGAATGAAGTAAAAAAATAAGTAAATACCAGGAAATAAGTAATTATTTACCTATGAAAAATTTAGTCTTATCTTCTTAGACGTTATTAACATCTAGATAGAGGGACAGTCATAAATTTATTGTGACTTCTCAGACTAACATTTTCTGCTGATCCAAAGTTGAAAGTGCATACTGCATCAATTGTTAAGTCTACAGCTAGGAAATTTGGTTCACTGTGTCAAGCTAGACAATTTTTCTCAATATAATCTCTTTTACATATTTATAAGTCTACCATTCATCCATGCTTTGAATATTGCTGCCACATCTGGTCTGCTGCTCCTGCTATATATTTAGAGATTCTTGATAAAATCCAAAGAAGAATCTGCAATGTCATTGGTCCTGACCTGGCATCTCAGCTTCAGTTACTTGCGCACCATTGTAAAATAGCTTCCCTGCATGTAATAAATTAGTGACAAGGTCTTATCATTTTACAGTTGAAGTGGAGAGATGTAACTGTAAGTTCTATGCTAACAGTTTTTTCTATTCCAAATCTCACTTCTGGAACTCTCTTCTGGCTTCTTGCTTCCAAGTCAACCTTCATCTTCAGAAATTTAAATGCAATGTCAATCATGATTTACCATCTTCTTAATTCTTGTTCTTTTATTCTTCTCTCTCCTTAATAGTAGGTATTTTTATCATATTCTCTAACACACAGTTAACCATCTGCATCTTAGTGGCTTTATTGTTTTGCTTGGGGTTAAATGACTAATAAAAGGTACCCATATTATAAATTTCACCTTTACCTTGCACAAGACCATATTATATGAGCAAAAAAAGAACCACCACTGAGAATGACATTTCATTTTTGTGAACATGGAAGAGAATTTGCATGCATCCTTTCCCAGGTACACTTGTGAACATGGAGGAGGATTTGCATGCATCCTTTTCCAGGTTCACTGAAGCAATTATTCAAGCCATGGGAGACCATCCAAAATATTACCAAAGTCCAGTCACTTCTTGAAATGAACATTATAAAATAAATTTTCATTCTAAACATTTTCCTGTTTTAAAACATTGCATCTACCTTGGTTTATTTGAGTTGGCCAAAAAGTTTACATGGCCATTTTTAAGGATATGTTCCTCTCTGATTTAGAACTCCAAGTATTAATTTAGATCATTGCAAGAGTTTCTGGAGTCAGGAGAATATGGTATGGGCTGAAATCTTTTCTATTTTGAATCTTTTTACTTTTAGCTTCTTCACGGTCATTTCTTTTTTTTTTTTTTTTTTGCAACATGCATCTAGGTTTGGTTTGGTTTGGTTTGGTTTGGTCTGGTTTGGTTTACGGCATATCAACCTCAATTGGTTATTTAATGTCGACAAAATTTTTATTGTTGGTAATATTTGTTTTCCAAAATGTATTGGTAGTAATTTTTTTTTTTTTTCAAAAATGTATTTCTGGTAATATTTTTTTTTCAAAAAAATTTACTGCTGGTAATAGTTTTTTTGCAAAAATGTATTGTTGGTAATATTTTTTTTTTTTGAAAAATGTATTGCTGATAAAAAATTTTACAAAAAGTATTCATAGTGTTTTGACCACTTTTTTTTTAGTGGGGGTAACTATTTGCCCATAGCTTAGACCCTGACAGGTGCTACCACCCTAGTTCAGGGTGGACCTAGGAACACCAGCAATTAAGAAGTGGTTCCATGCTCCTCAAAACCTTCTGATGAAAGGCCTTGTTGCCGGTTGTAATTTTTCATCATACCCAGGACAGTGTCTAGGTCTGCATTTTACATGTACTTTTGAGAGAAGTATATTTTAAAACAATTGTTATAGTTGTTGGAAAATTTCTATTTTTAGAATTAACGGTTAAAAAACTGACAAAATTATTTTTATTCTATGTGAATTGTTGCTGATTCATTTTTTGAATTTGAAAAAAGATATAGTTTATTGTATTTACTGACTAATCCGAGATGTGGTCTCATGTCCTCGTAAATTTTGAAGTTAAGGTCTTTGGTAGCCTCTCATTTTCTTATAAAAAGGGAGTGACTTGCTGATAAGACCAGAAAAAACTCAGATTTCAATGCAGAAGGGAAGTGGCAAAGCAGAAAGGAGTCATAAATCACTCAAACGAGAAGGAACCTCAGATGAGTGGACAGCAAAAATCTCAACTGGAGGGCAGATACAAAGCACAGGAAGAAAATCTATTTAGGCTGCTTCCAGTGAAGAATTTTAAAGAGACTGAAAACTTAACTTTTCTGTGAAAGAAAAATATAGAAAGTCCGCATGACATCAACCATTTCAAATCTATCTAAGCCAGTGGTTGCCAACTGATTTTGGGCCATACTCCACTTTGGTATTTCTAAGATTCTGGTGCCCTCCATGTAATATTTAATTGTTACATATTCAAAATTTTACACAAAAAAGACACACAAAATATTTTTATCTATGCATACTGTATATGCATTTATATATATTAACATGCATTAACATTAACACTCTCACTCAGACACACTAGAAAACAATTCACTCATTCTCAAATTGCCCCTTAAACCAAAGGCTGCACATCCTATGCATACCCCACCAAAATATTACCAGGCCCCACTGGTGAGGCATGTGCACCACAATGGGAATCAACAATATATATATATATTTATAGATATAAATGACAATAGGAAAACTGTAGTTATTGCTGACACGTTTCGTCCAATGTGAACTTTCTCAAAGCAAAAAATGAAATGAATTTAATTAAGGACATTCTGTTTTTTGTTATTATTAGTTATTCTTTAATTAAATTCATTTCGTTTTTTGCTTTGAGAAAGTTAACATTGGACGAAACGTGTCAACAATAACTACAGTTTTCCTATTGTCATTTATATTTATAAATATTGTCTTTTCTACAGTTTAACTACAGTTTAACTACAGTTTACAGTTTAAAATTAGCAATATCTTGAATATATATATATATATATATATATTCAAGATATTGCTAATTTTCACAATTGTTAAAGTCGATATATAAAGAAATAAATAATAATGTTTCTTTTCTTTGCTTTGCCAAATTGTAACATATCACTTAGTCCCATAAATCACGTATTACTATGAAATATTTCAGAGCAACACAAAATTATGTTGGACAAATGGCCAAGTAAAAACACTTTGAGAAGCAAACTGAATGTTCACACATGCTGATTGGCTGACAAAACATGGGCTCTTCCAGTGACATGCATCACACCCTCTCCTTACGTGCTGATTGGCTGACAAAACATGAGCTCTTCCAGTGACACGCATCACGCCCTCTCCTTTGTTGACTGAGACGCGCAAGTGTGGCGAGAAGGAAAATACCCTGTATATCAGTTACACATGTATGTACATACACACAAATTATTTTTATGTATGTATATTGTATACACATTGTGTGTATTAACATACATTACTACACTCACTCAGACTCACTAGAAAACAATTCACTGTTAATAACTCATTCTTGAGTTGCCTCTTTATTCTGTAGGTATAGTAAGCCAAAGGGTGCACATCCTATACATGCCCCACCAAAATATTACCAGGCCCCACTGGTGGGGCTTGTGCTCCATGTTGAGAATCATTGATCTAAGCTCTCTCTTGTGCTGTGACATTCGTATTCCATATTACAAACTAGGTGGACATGTCTTTTGTATTTTCTGCTTCTCTAAGTTTGCTTTCTAAAAAATGTTTGTTTTTGCTTTTTGAAAATTGTGATCCTTTCGTCATGTATATTTGATTGGGTTATCCAGCCTTTAGGGTGCACAAAACAAAATTTTTGTGCAAGTTCTTGTTTGTAAATATCGTATTTATTTTTTATATCCTGTAATAAATGTTTGTTCTTTTAAATTTCAAATAATGGTTGAGTTTTATTTGTTTGTGACTGGTTCAACTTTAGGGACAAGAAAGGTCACGTGCTCTGTTTTCCTATGCAACCCCAACTAATTAAATATTTATAAAAGGACTAGAAACCCTTGTTTATTTTATCACTGTTCCAAGAGTGAAATTTAATAAAGGGCAATCATAAGGAAGAAAAAAGAAGGCAACGAGAAAATTGGAAGCTTAGACACATCAACACAAACATTTAAAAAAAAAAAAACTGAAAATGTGGCCAAAGAAAGCGTGTTTTTTGCGTGGTCATGTGTTGTGTCCCTGATCTCACCTTACAAAACATGCAGGACAAAAAAGACTGGATAGTTTCCAGAAGAGAGCTGAAACTCCCATAAAAGGGTTGAGACTGAAAATTGAAAAGCATTATACAGACAAACCAAGTCACAACTTAAAAAAAAACAAACACACTGTAACAAGCATGTAACAGACATGTAACTAACACAAATGTGTAACACAAGAGTTTCCTGAAAGTCATGAAGCAGTTGCATTTCATATTTCTGTAGACTTGTCATTGAGCATAGGGGCTGTAACCGCACTAAGTGATGCTATTTGGGTTAAAGTAGCCAGAAAGTTTTTATAGGATCAGGGTGCTAGCCAACTAATGTGAAGTTGTGTGAGTACCCCACTTGTCTGCCAAAGAACTTCTGCTAATGACTGTCACAAAGCGATGCTAAAAGCAGTATAGAAGAAAAGAGTGCAATATATCACTCTCTTTTTCTGTTTTAGACATGCCTTCGGAATAGTATGTGTCATGTTTCCCCTCTGGCAGAGGGCATTATGGTCCCCAACAGACTTAGTGTTGCATGGAACACGATAAACAATATACAGAAGCCTAAAGCTTACTTGCCTACACACACATAACAAGCCAACGAAAACACATCTTAAATGTCTCTGAACATCTTCAATTGCACTTTGTGCACATCTATGTGAGAAAATGATATATAAATTTTTATATACCAGAATTTAATTAAATATCATATTATTATATTAATACAAAACAAAATTTAAAAAAATTTTTTTTAACAAAACATGCTCAATGTTAGTCACTACAATGATTCTGACTATAATTTTAATTTAAAAAATATCCCTTTCATTAAAAGTGAAAGCAATGTGTTGTCACCTCCTAATAAGTGTTTTCCAACCTTTTTTAAACCAACACCTCCTTTAGGCATGAACATTTAGTCAGCGCCCCCCCCCCCAACCTGTCAAATTAAATTTCAAATATTCTACTGAATTCATCTTCCATAGAAAGATAACACGTAGGTATTAAATACAAAAATAATTTTAATATTGTTTTCATTTTTATTAGAAATGCTGATTAAAATGCTAAAAAAAACTTTTACGTTTTATTTGATAGCTTATCTCAATGTTTTCAATAAAATGGTTGACTTTGGTGCTTACTGGTTAAGGCTCTTATTCTAGGTTCCATGCTTCTTGGAAGTAATTGTAAATCACTTTGTTCTGTAATTTGCAGGCTATTTCTTTATTTAGTAAGAAGTTGTGTAACTTTGCTGAGACCATATTCAATCATATAACAAGTTGGAAAAGCAATGAAGAAAAGTTTGATAGCTTCCGGCAGATTTAGATAACTCTCAGAAAATCCTTTTGGAACAAATATTGAATAATTCTTGAAAATTTGAAAAAAAAAAAATGGATAGATGTCTGCCCCCCACCCCGAGTATGTTCACTGAAGAGGATGTTCACTGACCACCCCCCCGCGAGTATGTTCACTGTCCCCCCCCCCGCCAAATGTAATAAAAACTCCCAGTGCCCCTTTTCAACATAACAAATCCAACAAGGGGGCGCTAGCACCCCACATTGGGAAACACTGACCTAGATTATAACTTTCCGATTACATTAGAAAAGGCAAGTGATGCATTCACAGACAATCATGAGTTCGGTCAGCTTACACAGATAATCCCATTAGAGTGTATTGTAGGAGCGGAACTCTGTTGAAAGTCGAGGATCCCTGTAATATAATTTTTCACTAATCATCATGGGGGTCGTGTGTCTAGAATGTTTGACTTCTAACCATGAGATCTATGTTTGAATCTCACCATGGTTGATTTGTCAGGAAGATGACTTCTTGATGTTATCAATCTGGAGGAGGTGATTCCAATGTGTGACACCTTTGGAAAATATCTGAAATATCAAACCACAGGTTGACCCAAGTCTTGTGAATGAAATTGGGTAGACATAACTCTTTGGGAGCCATCGATGGTTGTGCTAGCATAAAGTCAAAAGTCATTGTGACTGAGGATTTGAGCGTGCTGACCTTGTTCATACTCTCTCCAGAAACTGTAGTTCGCTCAGCATGCAGTACAAACCACAAGTGGGCTCTGTGGGTGTTGAACAAACACAAATGTGCCCGAGCAGGCGTCTGCAACAGGGATTGGCTAGCAGCCCTTGTAGACAGGCATTCTCAGATACAAGTGGCCAGACATTATTATTAATCATCACAATAAAATTAATTTTAATTGACTCTGCCAGAGTTTGAACTTGGTTTCCTGATTTTACTCTCCATACTATTAACCACTAGTCCACCCATACCTTTTATTTAACATCTTTTAGTTAATCATTAATTAATTAATTATTAATTAATTATTAATTAATTATCTTCTAAATATGAATTTTGTTTACTCCTTCATGACTTTTGGAACAGCTCATAGTTCGTTCATAAAAAGAAACATTTTAGAAATCAAATAATAGCAAATTGTCCTTAAAACAAATTACCTTAAAAACATAAGTATATTTTCATGTGTCGTGTGAGAATAGTAATTTAATTCCTTGCTTGTTGAGTTTTTGTTTAGTATTTTTATTTAATACTAGCAGTAGAGCCCGGCGTTGCCCGGGGATGTAACAGTAAGAGATAGATCAAGTATCGACCATCATAAAGACTGAAAAATAAAATTGACAAAGATTATTGTTTAAGGTTGACGGACACGCATGTCTCAATTAGTTTTTTTTTGTTTTTTTTTTTGTTTTTTTTTTACGAATTGGTCAAACCCAAACTCAAACAAAAACATTGTTTTCAAATCGTTATGAGTCTACCGATTGAATAGAATTTTATTATAAACAATTGTCTTGTAAATTAAATTTTTAAAGCATCCTGAATGTAAAAATAAAGAAAAAAGTGTGCAAGACAATAAGAAACACTACCTGCCAAAAAAAAATGAAGTTTTGTTGACATCGGTTGAAAAATGTAGGAAATCTGATCCCATATATAAACAAACACACACACGCACACACACAACCAACCTGGGTTTTATAATAAGTATAACTCGATATGAGTTGTCCCTCTTTCATTCTGGTGACAGAATCGTGTTTTCAAATTGATTTCATGCAAAAACAATTGTGTTTTTCCAATTTTTGGCGCTGTCAGAACCACCGCAAGGTAATTTTATGTAGTCCTGTGAAGTTTTGTTGAAATCGGTTGAAAAATGTAGGAAATCCGATCCAATATATAAACGTACAGACACACACACACACACAATCTGCGTTTTATAAGATTCAAAACACCTTGGCTCTGTTGGTTTCCATTAGGAGTGCTTCCAATATCTAAAAACGTTTTTTAAAAACTAGATATTCTTAAGATATCAGTAAGAGTTGAGTTCAAATTCCAGTCGAGTTCCCTCCAACTATGGGTAAATAGCAGGACAGACTGGGTTCTATAGCCTTGGATGGCAATTGATCTAAATGAAATGGCAGTCTACTGCAGGAAAAAAAAAATCAAGCCTTGTTAGTCATGTATCAAAAGATACAGGATTGCCTAAGCATGTATCACGCTTGTCACATAACTGACTTATTATCTACAAGGATTTCTCTTAAGGGTGTGGTATCATGGGAGTGAGTATGTAAGTGTTTCCTTATTTAACTAAAATCACTCAAGTGTCGACCAGATAGCTAGTGAAAGAAACAGAAAAATATCATTAGAAACAAAGAAAAGCATACTGAACTGCTATGTAGTATCTGTCCTTCTATATGGCAGTGAATACTTGTGCATAAAATTAATGCCATCAATGTCAGCCAGCTTAGAGATCAAGAATTCCTAGTGAAGAAAAAAGTGCCTTCCAAAAGCTAAGCAGAGTATTAAGAAAGAAAATTTTGTTAGAAACAAAGAAAAGAGTACTGAACTGTTACATAATATCAGTCTTCTTACATCGTAATGAATGCTGGACAATCACCTGAAAGATGAAGAAGCAACAGAAATGTTGTTCTACAGAAGGATGCTGAGGATATCATGGACCAGACATGTGAGCAACAATAAAGTTCCAGCAACAATGGTAACAAAAAGGACACTTATGTTTACCATCAAAAAAGAGACAGTTGAAACTTCTAGGGCACATAATGAGGAAAGAGGCCTTGGAAAATTTGATACTCACAGGTCAGATTGAAGGTAAGAGGGCCAGTGCAAAGCTACCTGGCAATCTTGAGTGAATGGATGTTGGAACAAGGTTTGGGAGAGATGGTAAAAAGATAAAATTTATTAAGAGATACAAAGAATCAGATATCCACAAAGTCATACATGTCGAGAGATGACCCCAACAATAGGACATTCAGAACCATATCTAGAGTTTGACAAGGAGGAAAAATTGAGCTCCAGTCTAATAGCTTACTAGACTATGCTCTGTATGTATACAAGTACAGATATAAAGAGATGGGAACTGATCACTTAAACATGGTATATTGTATTCCAAGTGAAACTACTAACAGAAACTAGTATTCCTGCTTCCTTTCTCGAGGCCAATTTACTGATGATGGGGCTGAGGGTGGATATGCTGACAGCATAGGGATTGAACGGAAAATTAACATCTGCTACCAAGTGTTCCAAGAAATAGAACTTGAGATAAATCTCTCCAGAACTGAATTGAAATGAAACCAGTGATGGCACCTACTCTGAATCTTACTTATTATAAAACGCAGATTGTGTGTGTGTGTGTGTGTGTGTGTGTGTGTGTCTGTACGTTTATATATTGGATCAGATTTCCTACATTTTTCAACCGATTTCAACAAAACTTCACAGGACTACGTAAAATTACCTTGCGGTGGTTCTGACAGCACCAAAAATTGGAAAAACACAATTGTTTTTGCATGAAATCAATTTGAAAACATGATTAAGAGGCATCACTGTCGCGAGAATGAAAGGGGGACAACTCATATCGAGTTATACTTAATAATATCGAGTTATACTTATTATAAAACCCAGGTTGGTTGTTTGTGTGTGTTCATTTATATATGGGATCGGATTTCCTACATTTTTCAACTGATTTCAACAAAAATTCACTTTTTTTGGCTGGTAGTGTTTCTTATTGTCTTGCACACTTTTTTCTTTATTTTTACATTCAGAATGCTTTAAAAATTCCATTTACAAGACAATTGTTTATAATAAAATTCTATTCAATCGGTAGACTCATAACGATTGAAAGCAATGTTTTTTTTGAGTTTGAGTTTGACCAATTCATAAAAAAAACCCTAAAAAAACAAAAAAAAAGTAATTAAGACGTGTGTCTGTCAACCTTAAACAATAATCTTTGTCAATTTTATTTTTCAGTCTTTATGATGGTCGATACTTGATCTATCTCTTTCTGTTACATCCCCGGGCAACGCCGGGCTCTACTGCTAGTCTATCAATAAAATTTCAGGATGTGGAATTAGTAAATACTTAACACTTCAAATATCTCTTTGTATGGATCAGTTATAACAAATTTAGTATAGGAGAAAAGAAAATTGAACACAAAATAGGCTGCACTGGAGGTAGTTTCACACAATACCACAAATTGCTTCAAAACCAAAACATTAACATGAGCCATGTTCTTAAATACACCCCTTATTATGGGTATGACGATAAACTACATCCAGCAGCAAGGCTTTGAGGAGCGTGGAACCACCTCTTAATTGCTGTTAACCCTGACTTGGGATGGTAACACCTTATAGGGTCCCAACTACGGGCAAATAGTTAACCCCAAACTGGTGCCAGAAAACTATGAAAGCATAAAAATACATTATTATAATAAAAGTACCAGCAATAGATTTTCATAGCTAAAAAAATTGACCTATAATACAAATTAAAAAAAAAGAAAATTACCAGCAATACATTTTTGCAAAAGAAATTACTAATGCTCCCATGAAAGTTAAATTTTTACATTAAATAGCTGATAAGGAATTGATATGGCAGAAAACGAACAAACAAATAGTCCTGTTAGATTAGGACTTTCATATGGATGCAATATATGTCATCGAGACTCTTCAGAAATGTCTAAACTGTGAGTTCTATATAAGTGCATTCTCAGACCAATGATTAAAAATGACTTTGAGTGAACAAAGCATGTAGGTCGTAGCAAGGACATCTGGTGCTACAGAATCACAAAGAGCTGTACCAATTACTTGAGGACTTCCTGCAAAAGCAACAACTGAAATGGATAGCACATTGTTATACTGGAATATACCTATTCTATTGTTAATGGACTCTCCCACATATAAGTAGTAGTAGTAGTAGCAGTTGCCAGTGAGCTCAGTAAGTTGGTGAGTCAGTCGATGTCGGACATTAAAGTATCAACCACCACAACTAGATTGCTGCGTCATTAACTATTATATCAAGTTCCTAACGTTTTGTACGTCGAACCTATTTTAGAACCGACTTAGTGAAATACAAGCCTCCACTGTGAAACTACTCTACAACACACATAGAGAGAATAATGATGTAATGATGCGGACATTCCACACTACTTCAAATAAAATGTTAGGAAGGAAATCTCCCATCAATACCGGAAAGAGCATAACAGCTACTGGACTTGAGAAACCTATTTTCCTGAAAAATTGTGTTAAGAGAAAGATTTTATAAACTTCAACTGAAAGCAGTACTGGCTGCTCAGTCAATGAATGCCAATTTTTTCCTGATAAGGAAATCTCTAATATTGACATTACCATTAGAGTTTAGGAGAACAGCTACTACACTTTGATCTCAGTCCTATTGAGACAGTATGGCAGAAAATTTTTTTCTGTGGTCTTTTGACTGTTTTGGGGATCAATGCTAAGTTGTTGTTGCACTTTGTTAGGCAAGGGAAGATCCCACCTGCTACTAAAAGCACTTATTCCATGACTTTTGGCACAGCAGTGTATATTCTGCTATAAATATACTTATATACATATACTGTTTTATCATATGTGTGTGGGTGTGCACACATGTTTTTGTGCATGTATATGTCTGTGTGTGAGGGAGAGTGAGTATATTTGTGTGGTTGTGTGTGTGTATGTGATTGTGCATGTATAAGTGCGTATGTTTAGGCTTGTGTATGTATGTTTGTGTGTGTGAGAGGAGTGTATATGTTTGTGTGTGAGTGAGAGTGTGTGTAAGCATGCTTGTGAGTTGCGGGGAGTGTGCATATATTTGTATGGTTGCATGTATGCATGTATGTGTCAGTGCGAGCGTGCATATTTAGGTTTGTGTGTTTGTGTCTATGTGACTGCGCATGTGCGAGTATACATGTTTAGGTTTGTGTGTATATGTTTCTGTGTGGGGGTGTATATGTTTGTGAGAGGGGGGTGAGTGTGAGTATATTTGTGTAGTTGTGCGTCTATATGCAATTGTGCATGTCTGTGTGTGTGCATCTTTAGGCTTGTGTGTCTTACCTCTGTTGGAGAGTTGGACATCTGTGGACATTTGGTAAAGTAGGCACTCGGGTGTTGGCAGATCTGGGTGGATTGAAGAAAAGACGTCAGCTGTTTACTGCTGTTTTTGGCACTCAAGCAGGATGTGTAGATGACACAGAGGAAGTAAAACGGATAACACATCACTTGGAAGATGGCAGCCACGGAGAACACCTTGCCTGGACTCAGGGATGTGGATTCCACCAGGTGTGAATAGAAGAGGGTCTGAAAGATGAGCAAGACACAAACAAAAAAAGAAGGATCACAGAATAAAAATAATCAGTTTGACAGACACACACACATTTATATATAGATACATGCAAACTCATTAAGAGGCACATATTTATTTTTTTACAGTCCATCCAATCTAAGGCCCAAGAGCCGCTAAAAGTAGAGTGTTACTGAAAGAGGCTGTTGAAAGTAGATTACTGTTGAACAGAGACTTAGAGGAAGCATTCTCTCAGGAGACTGTCCTACAAAGTAGCAGTTCTTGGGTTGATAGATTCATTTTTTTATGGTTTATCTACCTTTTGATGGTTATTTAAAGCCAGAAAATATTTTTAGATTGTAAGAACTTCTTTTTTACTAATTAACCAATAGATGGGTAGAGAAGAGGTGAATTCATACCTAATAAGAATTTGATGAACAAAAAATTATAACATGGATATAAAGTAGGGGATCAATATATAAATTGATCCCTCATTTTGTAGACCCTGTATCCATTTATATTCCAGTGCCCGTGTAGCTAATCAGTTTTTCATCGATTGGTTGATTTGTTTTCCACAGCTTATCAATAACCAAGAAATTATAAATGGATATAAAGTGGGGGATCAATTCTACGTTAGAATCTATAAATAAACTGATCCCTCACTTTGTGGTCACTGTAGTTTCTATACATTCATATTCCAGAGAATGTAAATAAAGCTAAGACCTGCCTATGTAGCTAATCAGTATTTCATTGGTTGATTCATTTTCTACAGCTTACCAACAACCAAGAAATTATAAGTAAATATAAAGTGGGGGATCAATTCTACATTACAATCCATATACAAATTGATCACTCACTTTGCGGCCACAGTAGTTTCTATACATTTATATTCCAGAGAATGTAAATAAATCTAAAAGACATACCTGTGTAGCTAATCAGTATTTCATTGGTTGATTCCTTTTCTACAGCTTATCAACAACCAAGAAATTATAAGTGGATATAAAATGGGGATCAATTCTACATTACATTCAATACATAAATTGATCCCTCATTTTGCAGCCACGGTAGTATCTATACATTTACATTCCAGAGAATGTAAATAAATAAAAAAACATCCCTCAGTATTTCATTGATTGGTTGATTATCAACATTATTTAAAGACAGAAAATATTTTTAGATTCTAAGAATCTCTTTCTCTTTTTGAAGATAGTAAGAGTTTAGTCATACAAGTTTTGCTAATTAATCCATAGCTGGGGGAAGAAGAGGTGGATTCATAACTTTCCCAAGCGTATTGGTGCGTAAGTGTATATTCACTTATGCACCAATACTCGACTGGAATTGGAACTTGGCTCTCTGATTTCCAATTCAAAGTCATTATTTATTACAACACCTGCACATCCAAGTTCACAGCACCTTGTATTTCAAAGTGATTACTCATCTAGGTATCGACCAGGTTTGACATTGCTTAACTTTTGGTGTTTCAATGTGATATGGCCATAAGCCTGGAATATGAAAGAAATATGGATGATTCGACACCATTGATGTAGAATGGTGATTCCTTGCTGTAATGATTGGAACTGGTGAAACAAAAGAGTAGAGCCAATCTAAACACTTGCCATGGAAATATCAAAAGAGTCGTGATAAGCTTACAACATCTGTGTAAAAGAGGATGCAGAGTGGAGACTATATCCTTGTAAATGATTTCCAAGGCTAAAAGTGAGGATCGTGCAGCTCCAGTACAGACATGTCAGCAGTAGTCTATTTTTTTGTTTAATCTGACTCTTGTGAAGATAAAGCATAGTCGGAGGAGTCAGGTACTTTCTGGAATGGTACAAGGAACCAAATATTTTTCCAGCCTCTTTAGTGATGGAATGTATATAGGAGTTCCACTGGAGGTGTAGAGTTAGCTTGAGTTCCAATAGACATTCAAAGTAAGGAATCTCATAGAAAATACAATCGTTCATAATGACAGGAGAAAATTCAGGGTCAGCTCTGTAATGATGAAATTGTGGAGGGCCATGAAGAGACAGGCAAGTGAGGAAGAAGAAGCTTGTGTAAATAGTTGTCAGAATAAGGATTAGGAGAGATTCCTAAAAGACAGGATTTGTTAAGAGCTACAAAGGACAGGAAATTGTAGAGAGATATAATTGGCAATGCACTGACATGGTATATAGAAGAAGAAGGAGAAGAGTAGAAGAAGAAGAAGAAGAAGAAGAAGGAGAAGAAGGAGAAGAAGAAAAAGAAGAAAAAGAAGAAGCTTATGTAAATAGATAGCAGAACAGGGATTAGGAGAGATCTCTAAAAGAATTTACTAAGAGCTACAAAGGACAATAAATTGTGGAGAGCCACGATTGCCAAAGTCCTGAAAGGACAGTACATAGAAGAAGAAGACGAAGAAGAAGAACCTCTTGAACCAGAAATCTGATGTCTTGAGTCCTTGCTTACATATTAGGAAATTTCTTTTAAGCACATATGAGGCTAGATAAAAAAGTACATTTCAATTAACCCCTCCTCCGATACATTTATTATACCCTCCTCCTCCTCTTCTTCTTCTTTTTTTCTATTACAGCCCACGTTGTGCATCTGTTTAATTAGGTTTTAAAAAAAATAATATAGCGTTCATTAGGTTTTTCTAAAAAAAGTAAAACATCAAGAGGTTATTTGATAAAAATCGCCTGAGGATATTGTAAGGTTGAAATGAAGGTAACTGAGCTTGTGTAAATGGATGGCAGAATAGAGATGAGGAGAAAGAGTGAAAAGACACACAATTTAATAGGAGCTAAAAGGACAGGTAATTGTGGAGAGTCATGATCGCCTGAAGATTCATAGAAGTCTACACAATGATGAAAAGGTACTAGCTTGCTTGTTTTTGAGGGTATTGAATGTTACAAGTCAGTTTTTTCCCTGCATTGAGCTGTTAGAGCTAAATCAGTGGAGAGATCAGCAGCCAGACTCTAGTCATTTGCACATAAAGACACACAAGCGTCCATAATGACACAGATACATACACATATAAAGACACACAAACTCAGAAAGACATGCATATGCACTAAAGACACACATATACATTAAAATATAAAAATACATATATATAAAGTGACAGACACAAGTACATACACACACACATATAAAGACATACTTACAGAAAGATGCACATACACAGATACATTAAGATGCCTATAATAATAATAATAATAATAATAACTCAATAACTAATTAATAATAACTTTAACTAATAAAGATCTGAGAAAAATTCATGGTTTTTTTTATACACATTTTTTGATGAATCTTAATTCTTCGGTTAATAATTAACTCAGCTCATGGTGAGTTTTTCAACAATAAAATATCTATAGAAATTCTCTTATCACATCATCAAATATTTAATAACTTTAACAAAATATTGCAATAGCATCTGTCTATATTTCTGAGATGAGGTATTATGTACATTATTTACATTATTCGGACTATTGTCCTCATCTTTGTCACCATATTTATTATGTTTCAGCCCTTCGGTATCTGTCTATATTTCTAAGATGAGGTATTATGTACATTATTTACATTATTCGGACTATTGTCCTCATCTTTGTCGCCATATTTATTAGAACATTTTTGCCTTTCAGTATCTGTCTATATTTCTGAGATGAGGTATTATGTACATTATTTACATTACTCGGACTATTGTCCTGATCTTTGTTGCTATAATTATTATGTTTCGGCCGTTGGAATGTCAAACTGAACCCTTTATTTCCCTCAATGGGGTAGACTGTTCTAGTTCCATGTGCCATGTTTGATGGATATCAGTTATCTCCTGTTAATTTCCCTCTGAAAGTTCTCCACTGCCTTAGCTGGGTATTGAACTCGCACTCTTTGGGTCCTGTTACTGGATCTAACTAACGCTTTTATCCACTGTGCCATGTGTCCTTGATGGTTCAGTTCGACATTCCAACCACCTGAAGAAGGCCGGAGCATACAACGTCCAAAATGTTGTAATAAATATGGCAACAAAGATGAGGACAATAGTCTGAATAATGTAAATTATTGCAATAGCGATCATAAATATGAATGCTGGTCTGTATTTTAAGAAGTAAGGGGATACAAATGAAAAGATTTGAACTTGACAACTTTTTGCATTTCACTGAAACAGCTGTTAACTACTTCTATCTTCCCTTCTCTCTTTCTTTCATTCATTTTCTTGCTGAAATCAAGTAGTGTCTTTTGCCTTCTTTCCATATGATCAAGATGGAATAGTTTGTTACTTATGAGGTATTGGCAGGAGAGTTTAAACACTTTTATCTTATTTCTTTCTAGTCAAATCTCTGTTGTACAAACATTTCTCTTAACAATAATTTTTAAAAATTAGATGTTATTTTATTTAATTTATAGTAATTTGATTTTAATTTTGATTTTGTTTTACTCAGTTTCTGTTATTTAATAAAGTGCATGTAAAAACTGGCACTTTTATCACAGTTACCATCAATTCTTGGCCTTTTAGCTGAGATCAAAATGTAGTATCTGTTCTTATCAGCTTAATCCAATTCTCTCTCTCTCTCTCTCCTCTTCTATCTTCTTTTCTTTTCTTTCTTTCATTTGCTCACTGAAACCAAATAATCTTTTTCTCTCTTTCCACATGATCAAAATGTGGAATAGTCCATTATTTATGAGGTATTAGCAAGGCGTAATGGTCGTGTGAACTAACAAAGAGAGGTTATAATAATGGCTGCTTGTATTCAAGTATGTCTATCTGCTAGGATGGCTAATCCCTTTTGCAAGAACTTGGCTACATTTGTGTTTCGTTAAACCTTCTGGTTTATACTGCAACCATGCTGAGCAGACGGCAAAGTTTCTTGGAAAGAGTATATAATCTAGCATGATCAGAAATTAAACAAAGCCTCGGTCACGATGACTTTGTGCTAGCCTAATTATCAATGGTTTCGAAACAGTTTTTTCTACCCATTTTTGATTACATCGCTTGGGTGTGGTTTTTAGGCACTTCCCAACAGTGCTGTATGGTGGGATCAGCTCCCTAGGCGGGTATTATCGCGAAATCACGTCCCTGACAAATCTATCATGTTGAGATCTGAACCCTGGCCTCATGGTAAAGAATGTTCTACCTACTCAGCCATATGGCTGGCTACTCATTTTCCAAGAAGCCAACTGCTAAATCAGCGAGCTAGTCCCTGTTGCACAGACGCCCGCTCAGACTCATTTGTGTTTGTCCAACACACACAGAGGCCACATGCGATATATTCTGCAACTGCAGATATTTATATACTAGTCTGAATAATTCATGAAATAATGACAAGACTTCTGAAACCTTCAGACAATACAAGAAGGCTGCAGAATGAATTGGCCAAAATGAAGTTATCAAAATAATAATGGCAAGGATGTTTGTTTGAATAAGTCATAAAATGATTACAAGATTTCATCTCAGACATTCAAGCAATACAAGAAGGCTGGAGAATGCATTGGCCAAAATGCAGTGATCAAAATAGCAAAGATGAGGATACAAATTCGAATAAAGCATGGAAAATTAAAAAAAACAAAAACAATCTAGTATTCATATGATTAATGAAATTTACGTTCGGTATAACTATTATAGATTTGGTGGAAATAAAATCCATTTTTCTGCTGATGTTGTTTGATTAGCAAAAGATGTTAATGCCAGAGTTTTTCAAATTGTCTTGTACATTTACTGATAATAAAAATACTTGTAAAATTTTGTCAAGAGGTGAGTACTAAACAGAAGATTACCAATTATTTATTTTGAATATCTTTGAAGATTTTTGTATTTTCTCTAAGAAATTTCAAAAAGTTAAACTGCATGTGCTTGTTTTTAAGAACAATTCACATAAATGAAAAAAAAAACAGATTGTAAATTGTTAAAATTGTAAACTCACCAATGATGTAGATATGACAGGAGCAGCAGTGACAAGGAATTCTGAAAAATGCAAAAACCTTTCAGTCTAAGTTTTTTTTTTAATAATAATTCCTCAGGTTGTAAAAATAGCCAACTTTTAAAACTTAATGAATCTTTCTAATAGGTCAAATTTATTTTTATTTTTTAATTCAAGTAGAATATTTTCCCATTCCCAATAACGTAGACACCAAGGTTATTTTGTAATTCCTGTAAAAATAGACACCAAGGCTATTTTTTAATTCCTGTTAAAATAGGCACCAAAGCTATTTTGCTGGTCTCAGTAAAATAAACAACTTTTATAACTTAATGCATCTTTCTAATAGATCAAATTTATTTTTATTTTTTAATTCAGAAACGCTATATTCCCATTCCTGGTAAAATTGACACCAAGGTTATTTTGCTGGTCCTAATAAACTAGATACCAAGGTTATTTTGTCATTCCTGGTAAAATAGGCATTAATGCTATTTTTGCTGGCCCCAGTAAAATAGATTGCAAGGTTATTTTGCTGGCCCCAGAAAAATAGATGCCAAGGCTATTTTGCTGGCCCTAGTAAAATAGACACCAAGGCTATTTTGCAGGCCCCAGTAAAATAGATGCCGAGGCCATTTTGCTGGCACCAGTAAAATAGACACCAAGGCTATTTTGCTGGCCCCAGTAAAATAGACGCCAAGGCTATTTTGCTGGCCCCTGTAAAATAGATGCCAAGGCTATTTTGCTCATAAATGCAAATAATGTTTTAGAACTAAGAATATATTATATCTGAGATTGTCAGTGCAGTGGTTGTATGAGCTGTGTAGGCAGGACTTGAACAACAAGGATTCTGTGGTCTGTGACCGTTGTCTTCAGTGAGTGCACCTGAATTGTATTGGCAAGAGAATCATGCCCAAGGGCAAATTTTGGATTTGCAGAGACTGTTATACCTGAAGTTCTAAAAATATTCAGAGACTTCTGTATTTCTTTCAATAATTGATGATGAATAAATGATTTTTACTTGAGTTTTAACAAATGATGGCGGAAAAGATTTTAAATTGCCTTAACAATTGGTGGTGAAAATAAACTACTGTATTAAATCTGTTTGTTGTTATTTTTAACATTACCTCTCTTCATAATAATAAAAATATTTACTGGTAAAATAGCCAGGAGGTCCATTTTACTGAGATCAGTAAAATATGCTTAAAAGCATATTTGCTTATTTTACCAGGACCAGCAAAATAGCCTCTTCCTTTTTAATTATTAAATTTAATTCTAATTATTATTATTTTTTTCTAATGTTTTAATTAATAAGCTTTCTGGTACTCTCAAAAATTTTAAATTTAAAGTTAATGAATTTTTCTAAAGGTGTAAATTGTTTTTTATTTTTTAATTCTTCTATATGCCTTTGTCGATTCATGACGTAGGCTGTCATGGTCTTTGTAACCCTGAGTGAAGTTGATCTTTTTGCTGTATCTCCTAATACCATTTCAACCAACCATTTATGCAAGATTGTTAGGTAGGTTATGCTTTTATTTTCTTTGCCTCTTTTGCCTTCAATATGTCTTGTGAGTGTTAAGTTCCCTAAGCCTCCTTTTCTCATTCCATTCCCTAGAAATTTCATTTTTCTCTTTATGACGTTATGTCTATGTCATTTTTGCTTCCATTTTCTCTAAAACTCTGTCATTGCTCATGTATTTAATCTATGGTATTCTCAGTATCCTTCTGTAGAACACCATTTATCTGTTGCCTCAAGTCTCTTTTCCATCTGTGATGAGATGGTCTAGCATTCACTGTAATATAAGAGTACCAAATATAACATAACTGTTTGGTACTCTTTTCTTTGTTTCCAATGAAATTTTCCTGTTTCTTAATACTTTGCTTCACTTTTGGAAAGCCTCTTTCACTATTCCAATGCAGATTCATATTTCAGTGTGTCGCATTTTCCATCCTCTGTTAAAATGCTCACCTGATATTTAAATTTTTGTATCTCCAATTTGTAATTCACATGTTGGTTGTCCCTTTTGCTGACAACGACATGTTCTGTCTTCTTACAGTTGATGATTAGTCCTTTCTTCTCTCTTTCCTTTAGTACCTTCTGTTGGAGTTCCTGTAGTTTCTTTTCTATATCTGCTACCAACACTATGTCATCTGGATATCTGTGGTCGCCAATAATGAATCCTGGTAGGACTTCAAATTCCTTCAGGGTTCGTTCACTAAATCTGACAAGAAGACACATCCATGTCTCACACCTTTCTTTTTTTGCATATTAACTGAATTTATTGCTTATAGTATAAGTTTTGTATTCTTCTAATTTCCTTGCCAAATAAATTAAACCTACCTGGAAATTCTAACAGTTCTTTCTGACATAACTAGTCAAATGTTTTTGCATAATCTATAAAACATGGTACTTTTTTTAATAATAAGTCTTTTTTTTTTTCATTAATTTTTAAAATAATAAATCATCATTTTAATTAATAAATTTTATTCATATTGTGAAAAATTAATGAATCTTTCAAATGCTGTAAATTAATTTTTAAATTTAATTTTGATTTTGGGACAAACATGGAACTTCATGCCCACAAAGAAAAATGGAGTTTCAACAGGATGTTTTTTTTTTTTAACATGACACCATCTTTATTTTAACTAAATTCACTCCTTTGCAACGTTTATTGTTTTAAAAAGTGATGATTAGTATTGTAATAAAACCTAAACATATGGAAATGAATTTATACATAAAATAATAAACATTATTTGTTGTTTATTTACATTATTTGTTGTTTATTTACATTATTTGTTGTTTATTTACACTATTTGTTGTTTATTGGAATGATGGCCAAAACATCGGCTAATTGCCAATTGATTCAAACTTTATAAAATGCTAAATAATGAGTTGGTTCATATATTTTAATAATTTAGTAAATGTTTATAAATTTATGAATAAAAAATGTTTTCATATTTATTTCTATATAAACTGGTAAATGATAAATATTGCATCAGTTTTAATTGTATTAGTTTTTCGAATGTTGTAAATATAAAATTATTCTTGTAAATAAAGAATTTAATAAATAATGTTTAATATTTTTCTTGTCAATTCTCAAGAAGAAAAAAAATGTATAAATTCACTTTCATCATATGTTTAAATGTTTTTCTTTTTTTTTTTTTTTTTTTTTTAAATCAGTATCACCCCAAGCAAGGTAGGGTTACAGGGTGTGGAGGAATTAGGAACAGAAACATTAGTAATGAGCCGAAAGAGAAAGGAGTAATCAGGAGGACAGTAGATAGCCATTGACATTGCATTTAAATTTTTGCAGATTAAAGTTGGCTGGAAAGCGTGGAGCCAGAACGCAGTTCCACAAGCAAGAAATGTGAGAAAATAAACTGTTAGCATAGAGGTTGCAGCTACATCTGGCTAGCTCCACTGCAAATTGACAAGATCTCAACACCAGTCTAGTATTGTGCTTAAATTCAAAAACTGTAGGTAACACAGTGAAGAGCGAATCTGAATAACTACCATAAAAATATTTATAAAAAAAGGAAGAAAGAGGCAACCTTACAGTGGTGGGCAAGTGACTGAAACCAAGATGCCAGATCAGGACCAATAATATTGCTGATTCTTCTTTGGATCTTATCAAGAAGCTCAAGGTAAATAGCAGGATTACCGGGCCATATGCGGCAACAATATTCTAAACATGGATAAGTGGTAGACTTATAGATATGAAAGATAGATTCCAGAGTGAAAAATTGTTTTGCACAAACACAGTGAACTGACTTTCTGAGGAACTGACCTCGCAATGGATTCAATATAATCATTCCACTTCATGTTAGAATATTAGCCTGAGAAGGTGCAATGAGTCACTTTCCTGGAGGTTAGCATCAGTCATACTGATGGAAAGCAGAAAGGGGTCTTTCAGACTAAACATTGTTTTTTAAAACAATAAACATTGCCAAAGAGTGAAGGTAGTTAAAATAAAGGTGGTGTCATAGGAAGAACCATCCTGTTGGCACTGCACACAACGGTCCATTTTTATTGACTTCCATCAAAGAACACCAATTCATATCGCATTTGATTGGAGTTGATAGTGTAAAAATTTGTTTTGTTTAACTTTTAGTATGCTGGAGGCATAGGGAGGCACAGTGGAGTAATGGATAGCGGATTGAATTGACGAATCGGAGAACTGAGTTCGAATTCCAGTTGAATCCATTACATTCACTTACATGCTAATACCCTTGGGAAAGGTATGAATTCTCTTCTTCTCCCTCCCCCAGATGTGGGTAAATAGCAAGACAGACCGGGTTCTATAGTCTTGGATGGCAACCTACTGTGGGAAAAAGAATCTGCCTCATCAGTCATGTATTGAAAGATACATGCTCACCTAAGTGTTTATGACGCATGGAACGTAACTGACTAACTGACCCTTGGAAAAGGTATGAATCCTCTTCTTCTCTCTCCCCCAGATATGGGTAAATAGCAGGACAGACCGGGTTCAATAGCCTTGGATGGCAACTGATCTACCACAGAAAGAAATTGCAACCTACTGTGGGAAAAAAGAATCTGCCTCGTCAGTCATGTATTGAAAGATACATGATCACTTAAGCATGTATCATCCATGGCACATAACTGACTGAACTGATACTAGAGGCAAAAATTGTCACCATAGAATTCTCTCTCTTTACACACTGTAGGCACATTCTGTTGCCTCAAGAGGGTTGCTATAAACATACACTTGTCAACTATTATTTCCAGAAATAACAGTTGACAAGTATTTATTTATAGCAACCTTCTCGAGGTGACAGAATGCATTTGCAGTGTGCAAAGAGAAAAAATTCTATGTTGACAATTTTTGCCTCCACCATACTAAAGGTATAACAAAACAAATTTTGCTAAAGTTTAAGATTTTAAATCTAAAAGACATTTTTTTAGTGATCAGAATTTTAAAACATTTTTCTTACCAATGAAAGACTTGAAATATGCAATTTCATAAAGTTTCTTCATTTCTTTCCTTCTGTCTTTGGTTACAAGGGAACTGAAGCAACTTTCCCAAGCATTTAATTTGATCTGTTTAATACCTTTTATCAACTGGTTAACCTTCTTCATTCGTCGTTCACTTATACTCTGCAAAATGAAGTAAAAAAGAGGACAATTAGGACAACAGTAACACTCTTGGTCAGCAAAAACTATTTAGATTACTCATCCCCAAATTGGATGATAAACACCTGGGTGGCTAAAAGGAAGTTGATAAATGTCTGGGAGGTCAAAAGAGTTGCAGCCTAGGGGTTACAAAAGGGTGTCAATAAAATGTATTGGCTATTAAAAGATGGTCGATAAATGCCTGGCAGGTCAAAAATGTTGATAAATGCCTGAGGAAGACAAAAGGGTGTCAGTAAATGTATCAGCTCTCAAAGGAGGGTTGATAAATGCCTGGGGGCGACAAAAAGGTGTCAATAAATGTATCAGCTCTCAAAGGAGGGTTGATAAATGCCTGGGAGGTCAAAAGAGTTGATAAATGCCTGGAGGAGACAAAAGATGTGTCAATAAATGTATCAGCTCTCAAAGGAGGGTTGATAAATGCCTGGGAGGTCAAAAGAGTTGATAAATGCCTGGAGGAGACAAAAGGGTGTCAATAAAAGTATCAGCTCTCAAAGGAGGGTTGATAAATGCCTGGGAGGTCAAAAGAGTTGATAAATGCCTGGAGGAGACAAAAGGGTGTCAATAAATGTATCAGCTCTCAAAGGAGGGTTGATAAATGCCTGGGAGGTCAAAAGAGTTGATAAATGTAAACAGGAGTCAATAAATGTTTGGTGTAGTCAAAAAAAATGGTTTAATAAATACCTGAGGTCAAAAAGATCTCATTAAATATCTGGTGGTGACAAAGGAGGGTCGGTAAATATCTGTGGGGGAGGTGTGCAAAAAGGAGGTCAATGAATGCCTGGAGACAAAAAGGGTTTGATAAATGTCTGGGAATATACAAAAGGAAGTTGATAAATGCCTCAGGATTCATGACCGATTAGAATGCTAGAGAGTTTGATTTGGAAACTCACTGTTTTTCAATCATTTCACCCCCAAGCAAAGCAATAAAGCCATTAAGATGAAACCAAGTTGAAAATCTAGTAGTACAGATAAATTCATGTAACTGAGGCATCTTTTGGAAGGCATCTTTCACTGTTCCAATATTTGGATTTCAATGTTGCATCTTCTGTTCTTTACCAAAATGCTTCCCTGTCGTGGTTTTAGGAACTTTAAAAAAAAATGTTACTAAACATATTATTTTATATTGCATTCAAGAATTCAACAACTTTAGTTTCAGTGAAATGTCTACTTTTTCTATTTATATTTTAATCATTTCATCCTGCTATATTCCGTGCTAATAGGAATATATATATATATATATATATATATATATATATATATATATATATATATATATATATATATATATATACATATATATATATATATAGGAATAACTATGAACCTAAAAAAAGTTCATAGTCAGATTTGCTCTACTTAGTGTATTGAGCACTTTGCTTAATTATTTTGCTTTACTTGTATTGGAGGTTTTTTCCTTTGGACTCTGAGCTTGGATTCTGGACAACTGTTTTCGCTTCAATTACATGTTCTTAATTCTTTCTGTTTTTTTCCTTGGGTATTGGTTTGTTCATTTACAAGCCAAAATACCTAATTTTATATGTATATATATATATATATATATATATATAATTATTTATTTAAAAATTATAACATAAATATGTTATAAAATCACTACAAAAATAGCCATTTTGTTTCAACACCTCCAGTGTCTTATCAAGTGATGATGTTGAATGTAGAATAAAGGGTTTTAAAAGTTTCAAATTAATCAACGTTCCTTCGCAAGGGGAATATGCAGTTACATAAGCTAGAATGACCAATCAAAACACAAGTATACGAGAATTCAAAAAACTTGACAACGAAGTAAGGTTATAATAGCTATTAAGAGCTTTAAAGTTGCGGCTATATTAAAAAAGAATTTATTCTAACCAATAAGTATTAAGTTATATGATAAAATTTGATATTAAAATTAAAAGTAAAAAATTACCAATTTTAAAATCTAAATTTAATCTCTATTAAGTTTAAAATTATAGAATTACTGAGGAGAAAAGAAAAAATATATGTTATTCAATTTATTTTTTCATTGAAATTACGTTAAAATAGACGCTAATATCAGCTGGTCTTCCTGACAAAATGTATACATTTTAATTCCAAGTGTGTGAGTGGGGTGGTCACCTCTCATGTAAAATAATGCAAACACACTCAGATTATAATACATAAGCACCCAGACATATTTAGATATATACACACACAAAAAGGTGATGGGACAGGAAACATCTCCATGGCCCTTTATAAAAAAACAAAAAAAACAAAAAACGAACACATACATACATACACAATTAAATGTGCATGCATTTTCTATACACATAGACACCGATAAATACATGTACACACATCCACATACATTGACCTAGACAATTTGATACAACAACCAAGAAATATTCAAGACTAAAAGTGTTATTAAACGAATGCCAACCACTTATTAAGATATAACTTATACAGGCAAATATACATAGATAAAAATGGTCAAATAGAATAAAACAGAGAAACAAAGAATCGGGAAAGAAAGGACATTAAAACAGATATGAACGTTTAAAAATAACATTATCTAATATATAAAAACGAAAATTCCAAACACACAAACATCTATAAAAATACATATTTTTATCCTATAAGTCGATATACGTCTTATTATACATTAGGAGGTGAAGGAAAATAAGAACTACCTACAGATATAAGTGTACAGTCACACATATATACATATATACACACAAATATATGTCTACACATACCTACATATATACACACAAATATATGTCCACACATACCTACATATATACACACAAATATATGTCCACACATACCTACATATATACACACAAATATATGTCTACACATACCTACATATATACACACAAATATATGTCTACACATACCTACATATATACACACAAATATATGTCTACACATACCTACATATATACACACAAATATATGTCTACACATACCTACATATATATATATATATATATATATATATATATATATATATATATATATACACATATGTATATGTACACATACAGAAGCAAGTAGAAATATATCTACCCACACAGCGACGTAAAAAATAAACAAACCAAATATAAATATATATACATACATGCACATATATACAAATACACATATACATACATATATACATACACATGCATATACATATATACATATACAAACATAAACATATGCATGTATACATGTGTGTATATAAACTAAACATACATATATACTGACACATATACAAACACATGCATATACATAAAAAAAACACACAAATGTAAATTCAACATACACCTATATAAACATATGTACGTACATACACATCCATATATATATATATATATATATATATATATATATATATATACATACATGCACACACATTCAATAAGGGCAAAACGATCACCACTCCCTACATGTACACACATCTGCACAGACAGGCAAACGCTAGCAAGCAGACATCTGCAGAGATGGCACATTGCCTCATGTGTACAAACGTACATGCAAACACACAAGATGAAGAAAAAATTAGCACCGATGTTAAATGTACATAAAAGGCAAAAATCAAAAAATATAAGCAGTAAATTGCTGATAACCACTGAAGAGTAGACAGACAGGTCTGCCTACAAAAATTTAGAGTCAGGATGCTGAGGGTAACATCAATCAGCTAAGTGATAAACTCTAAGTCACATTAATCCAATATATATATATATATATATATATATATATATATATATTTGCTTTTTAATCACAGCACTAAATAACTATTTAAATTTTCCAAAATCATCATATTTCCATGTAAATTTACATGCTGAACTCGAAATAACAATTAAATTATGATAAAACCAACTGTTTTGGAGTTATCGACAAAAAAAATTTGGACTCACTTGTGGTCATTTATCCGCCATTACTGGCTTTGCATAATCAGATTCACTGCAGATCAGTTCCATTGTCCAATCATTACATTTTGGCCTATTTACTGCTTTTAATGCTGTTATTCGTCTAAATTATTGTGCACTATCGCAAAGCAATGACAATGACCTTTTAACTGCTCTTGTTTGTTTTATAGTAAAGCTTTCTTTTTAAATAAAAAAATTAAAATAAAAGAACTCTAACCTAAACAAATTAAAATAAAAAATCCATACCCCTAACCCTAAAATAAAACCTTAAAATATAAGAATCCTAACCTAAACAAATGAAAATAAAAAAAAACCCTAACCCTAAAACTTAACCCCATATCCTCAAACTTGACCCCTGAACCTAACCCTTTGTAAAGAGCATGATTATGTACAAAATAAAATTACAAAATAAAAAAATGCTAGGAACGAAATAAGGTTTTATTTTATTATTTAATTTGTTTTGTTTTTTAATTTGTCTGCTTTTCTACACAGAAGAAAGGGTTTTCTGTTAAAAATAAAACAACACAACATTGTTGTTATAAATAAAACAACACAACATTGTTGTTATAAATAAAACTCCACTTATCAAAAAAAAAATATTCACATGTTATTGCTTTACAATAGTGCACAATAATTTAGACGAGTAACAGCAGTAAATGGCCAAAAAGTTATGATTTCATGATGGAAGTGATCTGCAGTGAATCTAATTACACAAAGCCAGTAATGGCGAATGAATGACTGCGAATGAGTCCGAATTTTTCTTGTCGATAACTCTAAAATGGTGGGTTTTATTATGATTTAATTGTTATTTCAAGTTCAGCATGTACATTTACATGGAAATATGACAATTTTGAAAAATTTAAATAGTTATTTAGTGTGGGGATTAAAAAGAAAATTTACCATATATATATATATATATATATATATATATATATATATATATATATATATATATATATATATTATTTATTTTAGGATATTAAAACAAAATCATGCTAAAAATTGCTACACAATAGCAATTATGTTTCAACACTACAAATGTGTCTCTTTGGGTAATGGTAAACTACTGGTGAGTCCAGTAGTTTAACATCGCCCTGAGGAGAGCTCAATGTAAGTTACAGAGCAAGTTATAATGATAAATTAAGAAAACACCTTAAAAATCTATGTTGGTTATAATTTATTTCATTAATATTGTTATATTCATCTCTTCAGACCGAATATTTTTAAGAAATGGAATCAATTGAGACAGACACACAGATACACCAAGATAAAAAAAGTGAAGGGGGAAAAAGAGAGAGAAAAAGAAAAAAGAAGAAAAAGATATATAATAAGTAAAAAATATATATATATTGTGTGCATTTAACAACCCAGTTATTAAAATAATATATCCCAAATTCCAGCCTCCTATACATGACCTATGTTGCATATTAAAGGCAGATTACATTAAGGCCCAAAAACCAAGCCTTCTGCTTGCAGAAGGAGGGCTGTAGGGACTTCATATATATAGTTTCCATGACTTTTAGATAAAATTTTGAATGTGTCTTACTAAGAACAGAGAACATATCTTTGGTCTAAGATGAGGCACATTTAGAAATACTTGATAGGTAAGCTATTGTAGACCCAGACGTATTGACAGAGTTATGCAAATTGATACACTGCCCCTTTATTTTTTACTATTTTTAAAATGTGTGCAGCTTGTGGAAAAGTTTGGAAAGCAAAACAAAATATTGGTAAATGTTCTATTTACTTACCGAGATATTAGTTTGCATTTTGAATAACTTTTTGGCAACAACAATGTGCAGGAGGGCATGAATCACAACCAAAATTATACCAAGAATGGCGCTGGTACCAAGTTTGAGGAACACAAGAATAAAACCCACAATCACCTGCAAACAGAAACATGCAATGTTATGAAACATGCCATATGCACATACATATATCTTTATGTTTGGAAACTAAGTGAAAAAATTTCTCTCTGAATGAAATTACTGATACAAAAAATGTCTTTCACAAAACACATTATAAAAACCAAACTAAAATATATTTTCATTCCTCATTACCACAAAAATTACTTCAGCATCTGTAAAACATTTCCCCCTGCACTCAGGCCTCAACAAGAGAACTTGTAAGGGCACAAGGAAAATTTAATAAACTTTTATACAACTTTGTCCATCATATTTAATGAGGCATACATAAAAGAAGGGTTGCTACTTCCAAATGCAATATATAAAAATTATACACATTTTGGTCACTTCAACATGGTATAGTGGTTAGCAAGTGTGTCTCCCTAGATCAATTACAACCAAGTAGTGAGTTCAATCCTCATGGGTGCTCCACACTTTTGGCCTTGTGGCACATTTCAGTTATGCTTAGCAAATCATTATACATCATTTCAGGCACTCCAACATGATGTAATGGTTAGCAAGCTTGTCTTGCTAGATCAATTATGACAGAGTAGTGAGTTTGATCCTCACTGAGTGCTCCATACTTGCAGCCTTGTGCCAGATCTAAGCTATGCTTAGTAAATTACTATTTGAGCAGTGGTTGGACACTTTGATATGATATAAGTGTTAGCAAGCTTGTCTCAGTATATCAATTACAAGTAAATAGTGAGTTCAATCCTCATTGGGTACTCCATATTTCTAGCCTTGTGCTAAGCAACACTTAGTAAGTCACTATATAAGGAATCAATGGTTTAATTCAATCTTGCTAGGTTGTGACATTCTCTATGGCTGAGTGATTTAAAGTGTGCCGTATAGATCAGATGATGGTTTCTCCTACAAAGGAGGATGCAGGTTTGAATACAGCCAGAGAATGCATTATTTTTATTAAGTCTCATGAAGGTACAGACTGGGAGAAAAACAAAAATAAAAACAGGGTATCTGCACAATCATGTGTATCCCAAAAATAATGATGTAATAATGTTTACTGTAGTAGGATATATATATATATATATATATATATATATATATATATCATACTTATTATAAAACCCAGATTGTGTGTGTGTGTGTGTGTGTGTGTGTCTGTACGTTTATATATTGGATCGGATTTCCTACATTTTTCAACCGATTTCAACAAAACTTCACAGGACTACGTAAAATTACCTTGCGGTGGTTCTGACAGCGCCAAAAATTGGAAAAATACAATTGTTTTTGCACAAAATCAATTTGAAAACACGATTAAGAGGCATTACGGGAATGAAAGGGGGACAACTCATATCGAGTTATACTTATTATAAAACCCAGGTTGTTTGTGTGTGTGTGTGTGTGTGTTCATTTATATATGAGATCAGATTTCTTACATTTCTTACGATATTTTCAAATGACTGAAAAGTCTGTATATTGACTCAAGATAATGACATATACTGCAGGGTCAAGCAAAAAAGTCAGTAGAAATGAGGAGTGTGTATTGTTGTCTACTGATGAATTTAAAAATATAATGGGCCAAAGTATGTGTAGTGAGTGAATGTGTGTACATACACGTGTGTGTATGTATTGTTCATGCATTTCACAAAGGGAATGCATTCTCTGCAAGAGGTTAGAGGTTGATGAATTAGCAGATAAGGTGAGAAGAGAACAAGAAATTATTTATAGTCCAGAGAGCGTCTCCTAGAAGCCGTTTTGAAAATTAGGAGGTAATCTGACAGGTTCTTTTATTGAACACCATTTAAATCAAAGAAAATCAGAGAAAATTAAAACCCTATTTTCCATGAGCCTACTTTCAGTGAGAAAAAAAGTCTTATAAAACTGCACAGACTTTAACTTTCAGAGAATAAAGATATGGTTGTCTCCAAGTCAAACACAAGAGATGTGGCTCCCTCCCCACCAAAGCACATACTGAAAGAAACATGTCAATGACTTCAAACAAATCAATAACAACAATGTCAGTGAATTTTTACTAACAATAAAAGTCATAGTCTGTCTATATTTCTGAGATGAGGTATTATGTACAGTATTTCCAGAACACATGGCACAGTGGATAAAGACGTTGGTTAGACCCAGTGACAGACCCAGAGAGTGTGAGTTCAATACCCGATTAAGGCAGTGGAGAACTTTCAGAGGGAAAATTAGCAGGAGATAACTGATAACTGATATCCATCAAACATGGCACGTGGAACTAGAACAGTCTACCCCAGGGTAAATAAAGGGTTCAGTTCGAAATTCCAACCACCTGAAGAAGGCCGGAGCTTACAACGGCCAAAACGTTGTGACAAATATGGCGACAAAGATGAGGACAATAGTCCGACTACTGTAAATAAAAGTCATTTTTTAAACAATGCTTTTTTTTTATTTTACTGTGAAACCAACTATTTAAAAGTCTTTTCTAAACTACATCTTTTTCTGTGGACCAGCTACCCAAAGTCTTTAACTCAACTAAAAATGATTTTTACTCTTTTTTACACTTTTGAATTCATATTCATGTGTTAGTAAATACAAATGATTTATTTAACAGATATGAACATATTTTGTTTATTTGTATTTTATTATGATTTGGAATTCAGGTGTGTTCAGATTTTGAATATCATAAACCCAGGACAACTGAATCTCCTATATTTCCATACCTGCAAAGGGAGTGACCAAAGATAATGTAAAAAACTGTAGATGACCATCAGGTTATTGCATTCAAGTGTCACGTAGCTCATGATTTCAGACTCTGTTACCCGGCCATGGGTCAGTGCCTGAGTAGACAATTGTTGTACTTTGCTATAAACCATCACCTGCAAAAGAGAAAAATGATTTAAAAAAAGCAAGCAATAATTATAAAAAGAATTTATAAGTTGTGTAAAATGATTAAAAGTTTAAATAATTCAAATAGGTACCTTCACAGAAATACACAATACCTAAAGTTTAAAATGAATTTTTAAAAATGAAAAATCTTTCTTGAAGTTTTTATTTTAGTTATAATTTCAAGCAAACAGATTAAATTTAATATTTCTGATAAGCAAAATACTTTGCTGTATTCCAAAACTAATTTAAATTGACAGAAAGGAGTTTTGATTTTTTGTTTTAAATTGCTAAGAATTGCTGATTTTGGCACCATTTTTAGCTATCTTTCATCATAATGTAATTCTCTTCATTAAAAAACTATCAAAAATAAAATATACTTTTCTGAAACTTTATTTGAGGAATATTTTCTGATTTAAATTTTAATTAATCTGATTTGAAACAAATATTATTTAATTTAAGTTTAAAATATCAAAGAAAGGCAATTTTTTAACATGGTTATTTTAGGTGTTGACAGCTTGACTGACAGACAGAGGTTTATTTAATTCTTTCTATGCTAAAAAATACTTGAGGAATATAACTTGAGCTCCTTTTTTTAGAATATTTTTAACTCCCCAGTAATCTTAAAAATTTATGTAAATATTCTCCATAATTTAATGTTCATGCATACAAAAAATTCAAAATACTTTTTAAATATTGGAGGTTACTGAATTGTAGTAAACTTTTTCACTTATGATTTTAAATGTAGTTTTTACTTAATAATATCACCTAACCAATGCAAATTAATTCAGAATTTTAACAGATTTAAAACTTTATAAATTATTCTAATTAAAATTTAAAACAAATTAAAACAATTATTGTAAAAATTAATTATTCATTGAAATTTTTCTTAAGATAATAGTGTCCATAATATATCTTATTCATAAAAGCAATTAAAAGATTTTCTAATTAAATAGTGTCTTAGTTTTATCACATTTGTTATTTTACTATTCAGAAAAGATTTTTGGTAACTGGGGGTCCTGTTTGGCAAAAGGAAATTTATGATTTAAATTCTCCAATGAGTTCTGCATATAACTCATGTAAACATTAAGAGATACATAAGTTAATTTCTTGAAATTTCATAAAAATAGATAAGTGGGTGCAGTGTAGGGTTACAAATGTAAAAAAAAGTTTTTACCAAAATTTTCTTAAAAATAAATATTTCTCAAATAAAATCATTGATTTGTCAATAAGTCCTGAAAGTTTCATTAAAATCTGACAATTATTTGATTTTTGAAAGAATTTCCAATTCAATGTTTTTCACCACAAAAAAGACGCTAAAATTCCCTATACAAATATTTTCAAACTTTCTAAAAAAGATAAAAAAAATATAATTTAATAATCAAATAATGTTTCCATTTCTTAATAATAATGTCAATATTTTGATGACAAATCTTTGTTTTTATTACGTTTGGGACATTTTTTCATCAAGGTATGCTCATTTTTTACTGAATTTGTGGGGGGAACCTAAAAAATCATTAAAAATAATATGATAAAATAAGTTTGTTTATTGCTCTTTCTCTTGAGGGGAAAAATATAAAAATTTATTTTAAATAAATGTAAATTAAATAAATCATACTTATTATAAAACCCAGGTTGTGTGTGTGTTTGTGTGTGTGTTCGTTTATATATTGTATCGGATTTCCTACATTTTTCAACCGATTTCAACAAAACTTCACAGGACTACGTAAAATTACCTTGCGGTGGTTCTGACAGCGCCAAAAATTGGAAAAACACAATTGTTTTTGCACAAAATCAATTTGAAAACACGATTAAGAGGCATCGCGAGAATGAAAGGGGGACAACTCATATCGAGTTATACTTATTATAAAACCCAGGTTGTTTGTGTGTGTGTGTGTTCATTTATATATGAGATCAGATTTCTTACATTTTTCAACCAATTTCAACAAAACTTATTGTCTAGCACACTTTTTTCTTTATTTTTACATTCAGAATGCTTTAAAAATTCCATTTACAAGACAATTGTTTATAATAAAATTCTATTCAATCGATAGACTCATAACGATTGAAAACAATGTTTTTGTTTGTGTTTGGGTTTGACCAATTCATAAAAAAAAAAAAAATCTAATTAAGACATGCGTGTCCGTCAACCTTAAACAATAATCTTTGTCAATTTTATTTTTCAGTCTTTATGATGGTCGATACTTGATCTATCTCTTACTGTTACATCCCCGGGCAATGCTGGGCTCTACTTCTAGTGATTAATAAAAAGGTAAATAAAAAATATTATTATCTAATAATAGTCTAGGTTTGCTTTTAAGAGAAATTTTTAAAATAATTAAATGACAGACTCTTATTAAAAAAAGTCATTTTTACTTTTAGCTTTCTAAAAATTTTGTCTTGAAAAGGACCCACCAAAAATAAGTCACTCAAAGATGGTTTGTTACTTCTAAGATTTAATTTTCAAATTTTAAAAAGCGAAACATTTTTTTTAACCAATGACGAGGGTAACTTCCTCCCACACAAATTTAAAAGTTGGGCCTCATCTGGTGCCTGTTTTGGAATTATATAAGAAGTCGAGTTTGGGCACCTCAATGTGATGTAATGGTTAGAAAGATTGACTTGCTAGATCAATTACGACTGAGTAGTGAGTTTGATCCTCACTGGGTGCCCCACACTTTTGGCCTTGTGGCAGATCTAATCTAGCTTAGAAAATCATTTTGGCCACCTCAAGGTGGTGTAATGGTTAGAAAGCTTGTCATGCTAGATTAATTATGACTGAGTAGTGAGTTTGATCCTCACTGGGTGCCCCATACCTTCAATCTTGTGCCACATCTAAGCCGGGCTTAGAAAATCTCTTTAAGAAGTCGAGTTGGTGGGAAAACTTAGAAGGTATTAGGAACTAAGAAAGCAATCGCAAGGATACAAATTAGAGAAAAATTTCAGAAGAAGAAACAATTGTGGCTGTCATAAGTGGATCTGTTTCTTATGGAAGAAATAAGAAGGAAATGAAGAAAGAAACAAAAAAGGAGAAGTTAAAAGAAACCAGAAAATTGAAAAATTTATGATATTAATAATCAAACTGTGTTAATAAAAATAAATTTGTGAAAGTCCGAGCAACTCTGGTGAACCTATCTTTTTTGAAAGAATCTGTTTTTCGAACCTGTTTTTAAGTAATTATATTGTACTGTGGGTTGCCCCACTTGACTTCACCAAAAACATCCATTAGGCAGCACTATTTAAATCTATAAAAAGGCAAGTGTTTCCTTCGCTTTTTCCTCTCACTTCTAGATATAGTCAAACATAGATAAAGAATGCTGCCATTGGGAAGTGTTTGCTTCCTTGGTCTACTGACTGTTGAACTCTCATACAGGCCCACACATATGCGCATACGCACAATACGTGTATCACGTTTGTTTCACACACACTCACACATACACATTCATATAGCTAGTTTTAATGTCTTTTTCTTTAATCTCTATTGTGGACACATGTAATTCCTTTTTGCTAATAACATGCATTAATTGTAGTGTTTTTTTGTTGTGGTGTCCTCCCTCTAAAGAGTCCGTGTTGGACTCTTCCGTCTACTCTAAGATTAGTAGGAGAGAAGGCCTTGGGGGAACAGTCGAATAGATTGAGCGCTGGGTCAACTGTCACACACTCACTAGTCGTGTAGTACTCTTCTGTTGTACTTACTGTTTAATATATGATATATCTGTAACACTTGTTCTGTTATTTCTTTAACCATTTACTTGGTCATAAAAGTTTTAAATTCCATGTTTTGTGCTGTTATTTTTACCTGGACACACGTGAGTCTGCCAAATATCATTTGCAGGACAAATGTTGCAGGAGTCCATAAATATCTCCTATTCTTTTAAACAAAGAGGCTGGTCCCACAACAAGCTCAGGGGCTATGGTGTCTTTGATTGAATATTTGACTTCATCCAATCGTTCTTAGCAAATTGTGTAATGCAAGTCCATACTTTAGTTCAGTGGTTCCCAACCTTTTCTATGCCTCGCAACCCTAGAAAACTTATAATATGATCTCACCCCCACTATATATACACACACAAAAGTAATATCTCATATGAAGATGAAATAAGCAATTTATGCTCAACTAGCAGCATGGCCTGGCATTGCCCGTGCTTGATTCAAAAATCGTACGACTCATACAGCAATCGCTATCACTTGACTTAAATATTTTTGCCCTTCCTTGCCTTTAAAGGAGTGCCCTTTGCCGTGCTGATGTTGCTACATGCCTTACTTCTTGCCTATGAATTTTTTCTAAGCTCTATACTAAACATTAAATCTGTTACGAAAAAAGAGCTAAACAAAATGAACACAAAACGATCAGTTTTAAAAAAGGACTCGTAACTGGAAAAACCGAATGAAAAAGAATGTTAACAACAAATACTTTTTCACATGCAACCCAGTTCTACGGAATCAGAATCAACGTTGAGTTTAAGCAAGAGAATGAGTCATTTGGAGTAAAGTGCCATGTAGATTTAAATTTTTCCCATTTGTTACAAATGCAGCTATGGATTTTTTTTGCATGGTAGCATGCTAGTTAACATTCGTGTCAGTCAGTTGGTGGCTCTCACACTGGCCAATAGAATCTTCCTGCCTATTTGTGGCAGCTAGCTATAGGCTCTCACTCTGACCAGTAGAAAATGGCTGCAAACTACATGAAAACTGCCGTAGAAGCATGAAAAAATCGATTATTTCCACTATCGATGGGAGTTGGGAAATGCAAAGTTGGTCTTGGCCTTCCCACTAACTTGGAGCATGTGCATGTAAATTTTAAATGTTTTTTGGATATGACAAAACATGGTACCTTGTTGCTGATAGTGATCCACATGTCTGTCTGTGGATTCATACAATTTCTAGATTTTGTCTTGATTGACAAAAGAGAACTAAATCCAGACTCACATAAGTATGTGGTCGCAAATGGGATAAGGACACCAAGTGCTTTATCCCAAAGTCTTGGAAACATATTGATTGCTGAACATCACTACTCCTCCAAAGTCTTGCTTTCAAATTGCATTTCAAGAGCACAATTTGTCTGCTACTGTTAAAATGGTTAAAGGCGTCAGCAAAAATAATAAACAAATAAATTTGAATGTTTAACCATCAAAGTTTAAACATTTAAATTTATTTATTTTTTATTTCTGTTAAAATCCAAGGTTTTGCACCTCCTAAAAGGTGATCTCACCACCCCACCCAGTTGTGCAAGCACCCCTAGTTAGGAACCACTGCTTTAGATCATCCCACAGTAATGTTATACGCAGAATTCCTTGAAGAATTTAAATCATTAATTTTTTTCTTGTAAACAGTACTCCTAGTTCCGGAAAATTTGCTTTAAATTATAAAATAAAAAGACATTATTTAATCGGAAAAGCTTTTAAGTGATTTTATGAAAAAGATATATTATAGACACTATTGTCTTAAAAAATAAATTTTTTCTATGAATAATTAATTTTTACAAAAATTGTATTCATTTAAAAAAAAAAATTAATTAGAATAATTTATAAAATTTAAAATTTTATTAAATTCTGTATTGACTTGCATTGGTTAAGTGATAATGTTAAGTAAAAACTATATTTACTAATCATTAGTGGAAAAGCTTAATACAATTTAGTGATCCCCTAATATTAAAAAAAAGAATTTTGATTTTTTTTTTGTTTCTGAACATGCTGATTATTGTAAATACAGCAGTTCATAAAGAACATTATTACAAAATAACATTGTTAACGACAGTAAATTTAAATCAAAATATCTAAAATTCAATAAAACATTAAATTACTTAGAATATTTTCCTAAATTTTTTCTGGGTAGTTAAAAAAATTATAGAAAAGGTGTTCTTACATTATATTCATTAAGTAATTTTTAAAGATATGTCAGCTGTAGAAAAAATGTAAATTCTGGCAGTCAGTAGAGCTCTCAGACTGTCAATAAAGCTGTCAATACCTCATACAAACACTCACCTATGTTAAAAAATGTATTTCTGCAATATTTTAAATGAAAAGTAATATTTGTTTGAAATCAAATTAAACTTTAAATCAGCTAATACTCATCAAATGGAACTTCTGATATATGTTTTATTTTTAAAGATTTTTTTAATAAAGATTATGCTGAGAATTGCAAATCAGCCATTTTTTAGCAATTAAAAACTCATTCAAATCAATTTAAATTCTTTTTGAAATACAGCAAAGTAATTTGCTTATTGGCAAAATTAAATTTAATCTATTAGCTTGAAATTAAAAGTAAAATAAAAGCTTCAAGAAATTTTTTTTTTTTTTAAACCTTTCGTATTGTGGAGATCCCTAATTTTATTAATGCCATAATTTCCTAAATTATTAAGATTACTGTATACTTGAAAATTAAATACAAAAGTCATTTTCTTCAATTATGGTTTACAGATGGTTTTCTCTGTAGAACAACATTAGCTGTTATGCTGTCAAATATGTCAACACGGCTACTGTCAGGTTAATAACACATCCACTGTTGGATTTTAAAAAAGCAGTTCTGCAAATGTAATGTTTAATCAACGTCTCCAGATGCCCTGATCTATTCCCTATCCTTGTCTTCATCCTTTCCTCTATCACTCCTATTTGCTCTCACTCCAATTCTCTGTAACCCCTTGCGTGCTAGTGCCTTCCCACCTTGCTTGGGGTGAAATACTTCAAAAAAAAAAAAAAAAATTAAAGGTTAATGATACTTTAAATCAGCTAATAATTAGTAAAAAATTTTAATAAAGAGAATTACATTTCAATGAAAGAAAACTAAAAAAGGATGTTGATCAGCTAATTTAGTCAAAAAGAAAAAAAAAAGAAATTCTTTTTAATCAATTTAAATTAGTTTCTTAAATATAGCAATTGGAATACTGGAAAATATTAAACCTAATCTATTAGCTTGAAATTGAAACTCAATTAAAAGATTCAAGAAAGATTTTCATTTTAAAAAGTTCATTTTAATCCTTAGGTATCGCCTTTCTTTGGAAGTTACCTAAATAAAATCAATGAACATGTCAAATTTCATAAAAGTTTGTAAAAGCCAGACAAGTCAATAGAAATATTTATCAAAGGGTTTTATGAATTGGAAGAAGATTGTGACTTTCTTGACAAAATGGTTTAAATAAGGAACTGCTTAGTAATAAAGAATTCTCAGAGAAATTACAACTAATGCCAGACTTTATATTAGAAAGAGATCAGAAAGAGATAGTATGCGGCCTTGAACAAATCAAAGAAAAAATTGAAGAGATACAAACCAAATCAGTGGACACTATAAGGATTAATAAGGAAGCCTCAATAACTTCAGTAAAGAAGAATTATACAGAAAAGTCTGAAAGTTTACTAAAATACAGGTGTGTAATATTTCTTCTCACTCTCTCTTCCTTTGTTCTTCTTCCTCTCTCTTCTCTTGTACATCTCTCACTCTCTTCCCTTGTTCTTCTTCCTCTTTCTTCTCTTGTACATCTCTTACTCTCTTCCCTTGTTCTTCTTCCTCTCTCTTCACTTGTACATCTCTCACTCTTCCCTTATTTGTCTCTATGAATGTTCACTTTTTCTCTCACTCACTCTCTCTTACTTTGTTCTTTTTCCTCCCTCTTCTCTTGTACATCTCTCCCTCTCTTCTCTTGCTCTTATTCCTCTCTCTTCTCTTGTACATCTCTTACTCTCTTCTCTTGTTCATCTTCCTCCCTCTTCTCTTGTACATCTCTCACTCACTCTCTCTAAATTCACTTGTACTTCTATCTCCCTCTCTTCCCTTGTTATTCTCTTTCCCATCCCTTCTTCTTCTTCTATCTTTCTCTTTCCCTCTTTTCTTTGTCTCTCGTGTTCTTTTCGCTCTCATTTTCTTCCTGTTTATCCTCTCTCTCACACACACTTTGTTCTCATCTCTGTTAACTTGTTGTTCTCCTTTTCTTTCTCTCTCTCTCTCTCTTCTTGTTTTTCTTGCACTTTTGCATTATCCTTCTCATTCTCTACTCACTTGTTCCTCTCTCTATGTATCATCCATTGTTCTTCTCTCTCTCTCTCTCTCTCTCTCTCTGTTACCTTGGTCTTCTCTCTTCCCTCATTCTTCTCTCTCTCTCTCTTTTGTTTTTTCTTTCTTTCTTGCTTTGTCCTTTTCACCCTCTGTTCACTTGTTCCTTTCTCTCTCTCTCTCTGTATCATCATTCTCTCTCTTTCTTTCTTCCCTTGTTCTTCTCTTTCTTTCTCACTCTTCTCTCGTTTTTTCTTTCTTGCTTTTTTTTTTTTAAGCATTTCACTCCAAGCAAGGCGGGAAACCACTAGGACGCAAGGGATTACAGAAGATTTGGGGCAAGATCAGATAGGATTGATAGAGGAAAGGATGAGGAGAAGGATAGTGGATAGATCAAGGCAACTGGAGATATCAATTGACATTACATTTGAATAGTTGGAGATTATAGCTCTCAGGGAAACTGGAATAGGGAAGGGAGTTCCACAGGTGAGTGGTGTGAGATATGAAGCTATTGGAATAGAAGAGACAGCTACATTTAGTAGTTTCGACAGTTAAAGGGTTAGAGCAGGATGCCAGCCTCATAGGGCACATGAACTCATGAAGTCTGGGAACAAGTAAATGCAGCTCCTCGGAGAAATTGCCATGAAAGTATTTATAAAAAAGACAGAGAGAGGCGACGGCATGTATGTTAGAGAGCGACTGTGGACGAGATGCCAGAACAGGGCCAATTATATTGCATATCCGCTTCTGAAGCTTATCAAGAACCCCGAGGCAAACAGAGGAGGCTCCAGACCACATATGGCAGCAATACTCCATGCAAGGGCGAATTGTTGATTTGTAGATCTGGAGGACCGATTCCAGGGAGAAAAATTTCCTGGTGCGGCACAGGGAGCCAACTTTCCTTGCAATTGAAGCAATTGACTCAATGTATTTGTTCCATCTCAGGTCAACAGTCAACGTGAGACTGAGCAGCTGCAGAGAGGGGCTCTTGAGAAGTTGAGCGTCAGACATTCTAATGGAGGGCAGGGAAGGATCTCTGTGGTGATTAATAGAGAGCAGTTTTGTTTTTGAGGCATTAAAGTTGACCAGTCAATTCCTTCCCCAGTTCACAACTGATTGGAGGCCCTTTTCGAGACGTATGGCCAGGTTAGTTTTGTCAGCGACACTAGATTTGTTTTTGAGGCAGGAGTAAATTGTGGTGTCATCCACGTAGATGCCAACTTGCTTTGTCCTTTTCACTCTCTACTCACTTGTTCTTCTCTCTCTTTCTATATTCCCTTGTTCCCATCTTTCTCTCTCTCTTTTCTCTTGTTTTTTCTTTCTTTCTTGCCTTGTCCTTTTCACCCACTGCTCACTTGTTGTTCTCTCTCTCTCTCTCTCTCTGTTACCTTGTACTTCTCTCTCTATTCTTCTGTCTCCTACTTGCTCTTCACACTATATACTCTCTTCTTCACCTGTCTCTCTCTTCACTTGTTGTTCTCTCTCTCTTCTTTCTTTCTTGCTCTTTCCTTGTTCATCTGTGTATTCTTTTTCTTTCTCTCTTTCCTTGAATATTTTTCTCTTTTCTTGTTTCTCTCTTTCACTTCTCTTGTTTTTCACTCTATCAGTTCCCTTGATCGTCTGTCGCCCCACTTTTCTTCTCTTGCTCTTTTTCCTCTGTCTCCTCCTTTTCCCCTATCTCTCTCTTCACTTGCACCTCTCTTTTGCTTTTCTCTTGTTCTCTCTCTATATTTTAATTCTCTCATTAACACACACTTTCTCTTTTCCTGTACCCTTTTTTTTCCTCCTCTTCATCAAACACTGAACTACCTCTTCAGCTCTTGTCCATACAAATGATGTCATCTTCTTGTAACTACCTTCCAGCTGAGCCCAGAATGTACACCCAGCCCACAATCCACCATTGCCACTGCTTACGCCTACACATGAGATGATGGCACTTAACATGACTTTGCTTTAGGTAACTGCACACGACTTGCTTTATGCATTAATAAACACATGTAATTTGAAACGACACACACACAGCACCCCCCACCTCCAAAGATAAGTTGGTAGGTGGATGTCTAGTTACTGAGGGAGAAATTGATACGTTATGATGCCGACACTGTTATCTATCTTTTCAAAATTCTTAGTCTGACCACAAAATTCTTGGGCTTAATTATTTGGTCAGATTTAAAAAATTGGTTCAGTCAAGAATTTTACAACACCTTCTCATAGGTGTGCATGTACATGTATGCGTATGTGCATATATATATATATATATATATATATATATATATATATAATACTAATAATCATAAAAATTTGAGCAACTGTACTCGTCTGGCAAAACCTTAGGTGTTTTAGCTTGTAAATGAACAAACCAATACCCAAGGGTAAAAAAAAAGGGTAAAAAAAGAAAGAACTAAGAACATGTACTTCCGCCGAAAATAATCGTTTAGAATCTAAGTTCAGAGTCCAAAGAAAAAAACCTCCAACACGAGTAAAGTAAAAATAACTAAGCAAAGTGCTCAATATGCTAAGTAGAGCAAACTAAGAGCCAGACCAACCTACCTAGGTTTCACCTACGCGGGTTGTCAGGGTAAACCCTGACGATCTGCATAGGCGAAACCTAGGTTGGTTTGTCTGGCCCTTTAGGTTTACTATATATATATATGTGTGTGTGTGCATGTGTATTTAGGTGTGTGTGTATATATATATATATATAAATATATATATATATATATATACATATATATATATATATATATATATATACATACATATTCTCTCTCTCGACTCTCCTGTCGAATCTGACTTACGAGGGTCAAGCAGATCAGTTCCTAGGAAACTGACCGCCCGACAACAGCACATGAGATTTGATTATAGTGGTGAAGGTTTCGTGCAGGACTAGCCACACTTTTTGAAGGGTTGAATACAGAGACCTGGTGCACTACGTGCCACAAGGTCCCCAAACGACCCTCCACTGGTTTTGAATTCAGAGTTGTCCTTCTCCTAGACCAGTTGATACATTATATTAAATAATTGTCTACAGAGAAGATAAATATAAAACAACCTCAAGACCATTGTTAACTAGGCCAAAAGATTGTTTGAAATTTAAAGCCTCCAAAGCTAAACTACTCTCTATGAATCCTTCGAGAGACCTCCCTCTGCCTTTTATCTGTATGGCTGATGCTATCCTCCAAGAGAGTAATTCATTGTGTTTTCTCGGGCTAACAATCTCAGCTAACATGAGGTGGAAAAACTAGATTGAATCCATTGTTAGATCAGCTGCTAAGAAACTCCTTTCTACAGATTAATCATTACATCATGTCTTTAAAAGGAAGCCTATTGATCAATCACTATATCAGGTCTCTTAAAGGATGCCTAGTGATCGATCATTACATTAGGTCTTTTAAAGGATGCCTAGTGATAGATCATTACATCAGGTCTCTTAAAGGATGCCTACTGATCGATCATTACATTAGGTCTTTTAAAGGAAGTCAAATGATTGATCATTAGGTCTTTTAAAGGCGGCATAGTGATCACTCATTAAATTAGGCCTTTTAAAGGGTGGACAGACATCTGAATACTGGACAATTGCGTACCTGGACATTTATGTCCCTAGACAAATCTGTTTCTGGATAATTGTGTAACTCTGGTAAATTTTTGAAGTTACCATACTTATTTCTTAAGAGTTGATCATTGCAAACCAACTTTTAATTATTCTAAACAAGCAAAATGGTAGTTAACATAAATTTTGAAAGAAAGAAAACATTTTTGTTTTTAAAGAGCTGTTTAATATGGAAATTTCCACACCAATAACTTTAATTACTCTAAACAAGCAGAAAGATGGTTACCATAAATAAAAAAAAAAAAGAGAGAAAAAAAATTTTTTTTTAATGTAAGAAAAAATTAAGCTATCAGTTTCAGTTCACTTCAGCAGTGCATACGACAAATATTTAATAGATTGTAAATTTTATAGATTTATTTTTATTTGGAACCCAAGGCTAAATTCTGTAAATCAAACACTGGTGGAAAAATATTTGTGAACAAGATAAATTACAGATATCATAAGAAAAATGCTGATAAAACAAAAACATACTCTGGTGATGTGTAAAGTGATCTTGCAACATTGTTGATCTGTCGTTGAATTTCAAACAAAAATAGACTTTTAGTTTTTTTTATTTCATTTCTTTTATTTTTTTTTTTTAATAAATTTATGAGTTTTTCAAAGTTTATGGTAATTGCCTTTAAAAACTTAAAAATATCAGAGGTACACAATTATCTAGGGATGCATTTGTCCAGGGATTCAATTGTCTGGGGTTCACATTTGTCAGAGGCATGCAGTTAATCCCACTTACTTTCCTAGAAAAATGCCACTAGAGAGCGCTCCAAACCCTATACATCATCTGTAATTCTTTTGTTTTTCCTATTTCACTCAGGAACGATAAGATGTAGGTTGAACGAGGAAAACGCTTTTCCCACTGGGGACTCCACACGCACACAGTTCATTTTCTCTGAATCTTTCTCCCACACCAAACTACACACACACACACAAATAATTCACTAGTTTAAATGTTTCCTTCTTTCATGTTCATTATTTTGTAGCATGCACAAATTTCCTATTGTCTATGTTATACCGTTGTTTTGTTAATATATACATCGTTGTTTTAAGACATTTTTATGTTTATACGTTCTTTTTATAGATACAAATATTTAAGCAAATGCTCTGTTTTATGATAAACAGTATTTATAACATTTACTGTCTTGAATGTCCAAGAAATTTTCATAGAAAATATTCATCCTCCGACAAGAATTGAACCTGTATCCTATACAGAACCGTCATATAGCCTGACGTGCCTTAACCGATTGGGCCACAGAGGATCGTTTGGTTAGCAAGGTAGATTTTATTGCTTTTAAAGGCACGTCAGGCTATATGATGTTTCCTTATAGGATACAGGTTTGATTTCTGTCAGAGGATGAATATTTTCTATGAAAATTTCTTGGACATTCAGGCTGGTAAATGTTGTTAATACTGTTTATTATAAACAGAGCATTTACTTAAATTAACTTAACTTTTACATTATTTTCATTATTCAGGCTGATATCCTCATTTTCATTGCCATATTCACAACGTTTCGGTCGTTGTATGCTCTGGCCTTCTTCAGGTGATTGGAATTTCAAACCAAATCCAGTGGTGTAAATAGTTGACAGAACAGGATTAGGTGAGATGTCAAAAAGACTAAGCTTACAAAGAAATACAGATGACAGGAAAAAGAGACACAGCACATAGAAGAATGGGGGGGGGGTGAATGAACCAAGAAGATATCAATTACAAGAAGCTTTGATAGTCTCACCTGCACTGCTGCCTTCATCCTCATTCCTTCACGGATCATGATGAAGAAATGGTATTCAGCCATGACGTACTGCACCAACATGATGATAAAGATGAACGTGATCAGGATGTAGCCATTGGAGAAGAATTCACTTACTGTAACTGTCAAAACATCCTGAGCCATCACAGTTGAAATTGCAGTAAAGAGAGAACGAAAAAAAAAACAATAATTAAATAAATATCTGGTTTGGGCAATCAACATTAATTAATTTCTAATAAATAAAATACTTAACCAGATATTTAATTAATAAAATAAATAAATAGTAATTTATTAATCCTTGTCTTTCTTGGTGGGGGAGAGTAAACAATTATATGGATACAACATTTGAGAGTATGAAATTGATCATTATTTACATTATTTGGACTATTGTCCTCATCATTGTCGCCATATTTATCACAACGTTTCGGCTGTTGTATGCTCCAGCCTTCTTCAGGTGGTTGGAATGTCGAACTGAACCCTTTATTTCGCTCACCGGGGTAGACTGTTCTAGTTCCATGTGCCATGTTTAATGGATGTCGGTTATCAGTTATCTCCTGCTAATTTCCCTCTGAAAGTTCTCCACTGCCTTAACCGGGTATTGAACTCACACTCTTTGGGTCCTGTCACTGGATCTAACCTTTATCCACTGTGCCATGTGTCCTTGAGAACATCTGGGTATGAATTTCTGGGTATTATAAACAATGGCCGAAACGTTGGGATAAATATGGCGACAAAAATGAGGACAATAGTCCGAATAATGTAAATAGTATACATAATACCTCATCTCAGAAATATAGACAGACTATGAAATTGATGTGTGAATCAAAATTATCATGGAATTAGTAGAAGGCCAACTTTTTGAATAATATTGGTCCCGATTGATCTTGGGGGCCAATAATTACAAAGATATAAAATTATCATAGAATAAGTCAAAGGCCAAATTTTTCAAAAATCCAGCCGAGTTTGAGTTTTTTACAACCACTTTTTTCACTTTTTTTAATCTTGGGAAAAGGCATGAATCCATCTCTTTCCTCCACAGCTATGGTTTAATAACAGGGCAAACTGAGCTCTCTACCCTTGGTTGCAAAAAAAGGCAAACTCTGATTTTGAATTACTAG
>OZ010614.1:64818356-64830856 GCA_963932145.1 Acanthosepion lycidas
GCAACTCCGAATTCAAAACCAGCAGGGTATGGTGCTAGCAATTCCGCCTTGTAAAATCCCACTTGCTATGGAAACCAAAACAGTACCACCTTTGTCTGGTGAGGTTGTGACGCTAGTGTGGTGTCGTCGTGACTCTATGCTGCACAGGGTAGTGGCTTGGTAAAATAACTTTTCTCACTAGTGCAACAACTCAATTCCAGGAATGAACTTGTGACAGTTAAATTTGCTTACCTGCTCATTTTGGGCTGCTGTCACATTCAAAATGTCCCACCTTACTGAAGCTATACACTTTGGGAGATGATGGTGCCATTGCTGGAAATATTCTTGGAACTTGTTTCCTGAAATACTGTTCAGTAATGCAGTCGCATGTTACTGGATGTCCAGGCATGTCAGTAAATCTTCATCCATTCAAAGCATTTTTCCATTTTGGAAGTAGCCATATTGGATTCTCTGGCATCTCAGCTTCAGTCCTTTTTCCACCACTGTAACATAGCTTCACTGCACCTTTTCTATGAATACATTCATGGTAAGATGCAGCTGTAAGTTCCATGTTAACAATTTCTTCTATCACACTTCTTGAATTCTTGTTTCCCAGTCAGATTTGATCTTCAAAAATTCAAATAGTATCTTCTGTCTTCTTAATTCTTCTTCTTTTATTGTCCTCTCTCCTTAATAGTAATTTTTCTCATATTCTCTAACACTCAGTAACCCCTTGCGTCCTAGTGGCTTTATTGCCTTTGATCTTCAAACATTTAAATGCAATGTCAATCTTTATCTTCTGTCTCCTTAATTCTTCTTCTTTTATTGTCCTCTCTCCTTAATAGTAGTTTTTCTCATATTCTCTAACACTCAGTAACCCCTTGTGTCCTAGTGGCTTTATTGCCTTTGATCTTCAAACATTTAAATGCAATGTCAATCTTTATCTTCTGTCTCCTTAATTCTTCTTCTTTTATTGTCCTCTCTCCTTAATAGTAGTTTTTCTCATATTCTCTAACACTCAGTAACCCCTTGCGTCCTAGTGGCTTTATTGCCTTTGATCTTCAAACATTTAAATGCAATGTCAATCGTTATCTTCTGTCTTCTTAATTCTTCTTCTTTTATTGTCCTCTCTCCTTAATAGTAATTTTTCTCATATTCTCTAACACTCAGTAACCCCCTTTATTGCCTTGTTTGGGGGGAAAAGGTAAAAAAAATAAGTAAAACATCGCAGGGAGATAAGCTAAGTAAATAAGATGGATGGCTAATCTACGTAAAGGATTTTCTTGGCTGTGAACTTGCAATCCTCCTAACGCATCTTTCTTATTTGCAAAACCTCTGTTAGAATCTGCTGCACTGTTTTCCTATTCATATTCAGTTCTTCTGTTGTCGCAAACGTAACTTTTTTTTGGAGTGCACTCTGTTCATATTTGCATCATCATGCATATATTTTCTGCCTTTCTTGAACTGCCTATGCCATGCAAAACTGATTTTTTTCATATCATGTTCACTATAAAACATTGTTAATAATGTCAATCCCACTTTTACCAATCTTTGCGCAAAATGTAATGTTAATCTACTGCAGCAGATTCAGTTTAGTCATCTTCTGCCAACAGTAAATCTTGAACACATAGAACTTCCTCTACTGCTTGGCAATAAATGACACATTTGGACAGTGTCTCAAGAAAATGGAAAATGTCCAGGTGTGTTTGAGTACAAATGTTTTCAAAAAATTTGTTCCACCTTGGAAAGATAGAACTGGACAACCTTGTAAGTCTTGTTCTATTAGCTTGTGTATGAATTTGCTAAATTGCCTTTAGTACATATTATATTGAATTAATGCGACTTACCCTTTTTATTGTCTCTGCAACTGACTCTGTTATCGTCTTATTTGTGAAACTGTATGGTATAGCTGTTGCTTGCACTGTGACCACACTCCGAACAGCTGCACTTTTTACTGCGGCAGACATTAATGTGGACGCATTCTGGATAACATTGGCTGACTGTGGCTTATGGAACTGGTTGCAATAATCTAGAATATCTTCGATCCACCATGGACCAATAAAGGCCAAGAGGTCAGCAGTCAAACGAAGAACACCACCCCAAAGAATTGCAGGCCAGGATGCATAAAACATGCTGATTAGTAAGGAAGGCTTGAGTCCTTCACGTAGTTTTGATTGCTGTTGAAATGGGGAAAAAAAGAGAAGATATTTCAATGATTTTCTCATATCATCTTCAGATCAATATGAAATGATTTGATACAAAGTTCATAAAGCAAACATTAGTAGATTAATATTTGTGAGCACAAACGAGACCTCACAAAAAAAAACAACTTAACTAATGCACTAGTCATACATAAAAATAAATTCAAGCACAATTTTGATTTTAAAAATGCTGCACTCATGAAAAAAGAAAATAATTCACTCAGAAGGACAATCCTCGAGAGTGCCGCCATTGAATATTATCCAAATATTAATCTATGCCCAGGTTTTTTCCCAATATCACCTTTCCTAACAGAATTACTATTCTCCCAAGCAAACATACACAACTGTATCAAGAAATCAAAAGAAATTGGTTGAATCTGTCAACACAACAATAAAAACAATATTTACACATGTGACAGTACTTGATGTAATTTTCAGTTGACACACACACATATATATATATATATATATATATATATATATATATAATGTAAAAGTAATTATATATATATATATATATATATATATATATATATATAGTGTATAAGTAATAATAAATAAATATATATATATATATATATATAGTGTATAAGTAATAATAAATAAATATATATATATATATATATACCTATTTATTATTACTTAAACAGTTTATTTTTTTTGGTAGATACCCATATTTGGATAGACACTGTTTATTTATTAAATAGTATATTGATTTATTTTTGTCTACTGTCCTGAATATTCGATAAAGTTTACTAAAGAAATATATGTGTACTCCAGCAGGATTTGAACCTGCACCTTCCTTGGCAGCAGAAATCATTGTAAAATCTGACATGTTTTAGACTGATTCAGCCATGTAGTGCATTGTTGATCAAGCAAAGTGAAATCGTGCCAAGGAGGATAAAGGTATGAATCATGCCAGACAGTGCATATTTAATAATATTTCCCAAATATTCAGAGCCATAGACTAAAATAAGTACGTGCTGTTTAATTAATAATCAGATATGGGTGTCCAAATAAATAAAAATAATTTTAAGCAATAAAATCTGTCAGATCAATAAATAAAAATCCTTCACTTCTTTAGAAATATATATATATATATATATATATATATATATATATATATATTTTAAAGACATTTTTATGTTTATACATTCTTTTTATAGATACAAATATTTAAGTAAATGCTCTGTTTTATGATAAACAGTATTAAACAACATTTACCAGCCTGAATGTCTGAGAAATTTTCATTGAAAATATTCGTCCTCCGACAGGATTTGAACCTGTATCCTATACAGAACCATCATATAGCCTGATGTGCCTTTAACTGATTTAGCCACAGAGGAGCATTTGGTTAGCAAGGTCGATTTTACTGTCTTTAAACTACAATCTTTCATGATTCTCTCACGTACATTCATATCTGCTCCTGGCGTATCCAAATGTAAACAAATGACATCACACATTATGAAATAGACAAAGTCCGACAATTATTTTAAGACATTTTTATGTTTATACATTCTTTTTATAGATACAAGTATTTAAGTAAATGCTCTGTTTATAATAAACAGTATTAAATAACATTTACCGGCCTGAATGTCCGAGAAATGTTCATAGAAATTGGTTAAAGGCACATCAGGCTATATGATGGTTCCATATAGGATACAGGTTCATGATCATCTTGGAGGCTTGTTTAGGGAGCAAGTTAAAAATCGGTTGGGAACCACTGGTGTAGATATTTCTTGAGACACCCTATATATATGTGTATATTTAGGCAGCAACCCTTCTTTATGCATGTTTCATTAAAAACAACAGACAAGGTACTACAGTTAAGCTTTTTATTTAATTTTTCTTGTCTTCGAAGAAGAGCTTTCTTTTTCTGAACAAAGGGTGTGTAAGAACTGTCTAAATGTTTTATATTTCCGAGTGCTTTCGGCTATACCTTTAGCCATTATCAAGGATGATTTGATTTTTCAGCTTAATTGTGTGTGTGCATTCTGTGTATGTCTTAGTGTGTGGTAGGGATGTTTTTAATTTCCTAATACAGTTTGCACATTGTGGCTTTATTCGTAGTGAATATTGTTAAGAGTTGTTTTTTTCTTTATTATTAAAGCTTCCATTATTTTTAGTCTTTTTTTACAGGTGGATGCAGTTATTATATTTGTGTTTTCTACTAGTAGGTTTCTAATGGAGTCTGTTAAATTTGTGTGTGTGTTTAAATGGGTTCTAATGGAGCTGTGATCAGATAGGTGTAACATAAGACGTCTGGATAAGCATGTGGTTGTGTAACTGATGTAATTATTTATCAGTCTGGTTTGATCAGGAACACAGTTCCTTAAGGGGCATTTGAACTCATAGATAATGTGCATTCTTTGTAACTTTGACTTAGTTGGTGTGTTGTTATTTTCGAGGATAAGGCTAGCTGTCTTAAATTTTTTATAATAGATAATTTGATTTTTTTATTTGGTTCAATTGGAATAGTATATTTCTTTATAATATGCCTTCATCTTGTTTGTAATTAATATGCATTAATTAAATAAAAAGCTTAAGCATAGTACCTGTCGTTTTTAATGCAACATGCATAAAGGAAGGCTTGCTGCCTAAATATACACTATATATATATATATATATATTATATATATATAATTATTTATTTAAAAATATGATTCCAATGCTACATAAGAGTTCTCATGTTTCAAAACAAGAGCCGAAAACTCTTTGAAGCCTTATTTAGAGACCAAGTTAAAAATTGGTTGAGAACCACTGGTGTAGATATTTCTTGATTCTTTGTCTCAAGAAATATCTACACCAGTGGTTCTCAACCAATTTTTAACTTGGTCTCTAAACAAGGCTTCAAAGATGATGGCATCCATGAAAGCGAAAAAATAAAAAAACAAAAAGACAGTTAAATATACTTAGTTTCAAAACATATAATAGAGAAGTGAAAGGCAGAAATCTAAAATATTTGAATGAAACGTTATTCTGTAATATACTTTAATCATTTTACTTATGAAATAATAACGCATAATGAAATTTGAGCTCACTAGAAAACAATTCACTGTTAATAACTACATTCTCAAATTGCCCCCTTATTCTGTTGGTATAGTAAGCCGAAGGCTGCATATCCTACACATGCCCTACCAAAATATTACCATGCCCCACCAGTGGATCATGTGCCCCACGTTGGGGATCATTGATCTACACATTTTGAAGCTTTCTTGATAAATAATTCAAGCAATTAAAACCAACTGTATCTAATTTCAATACAGCACATTTATGCTGTAAGTGTTCTTTAAAGCAAATATTATTAAAAACATCATATATTTCGTGTTGATTAATTTTACATTTCAGTTTTTCTAAATTATGATTAATCATTCTCAGATAAGGAGGAAATTCCATTAGAAAATCTCTGAATTATTCTCCAGCGTCCAATCTCTCTTTCACTGCTTCCATGGAAAGTTCTTGTATGAACTACATTCTTTGAATCTGCCAGTTCTAACTTTCATGGCAAGGACTTGCCATGCTACTTACATTGTAGCAAAGCATCCTCTTTCTCGCCATATTCCATTGGTGAGAAGTAAGTTCTACTTGAACAGCTTCCAGTAAACCACTGCTCTGTGGAAATGACTCCCAAGATTTTTCCCTAATCACTACAATCTTAGCTGGTTCAGGTCTAGGTTTAACCATCATCTTCCGCTGCTATCCAATACAAATTGCCTCTTGACGTATACCTCGAGTGCTCGCAGACCTTGTACAGAGTGAACCTTACTGTAAAAAAAAAAGTTCATTTCAGAAAAAAAAAACTACAAGAAATATGGTCCAAGTTTTTGATTTTCTTAAATTTCTCTATAATCACCTTGGTATAATTTATACCCAGACTGATGGTGTCACTAAGGGAAGTCCTCTTGGCCCCTTATTTTCAAACTTTTATCATTATATTCATTTATGTGCAAATACCCTTGGGAAAGGTATGGATCCACTTCTTCTCCCCACAGCTATGGTGTAAGTAGTTAGACTTGTATCACTAAATTGTTATTATCTCAGTAAAAGAAAAAAATTACATTATTCGGACTGTTATCTTCATCTTCATTGCCATATTCACAATGTTTTGACTGTTGTACATTCCAGTCTTCTGCAGGTGATTGGAATTTCGAACTGAACCCACCAAAGTAAATTGTTTTAGTTCCACATGCCATGCCTCTTCCAGATGTCTTAGTTATTTCTCTTTAACCTAACTTTCCAAGTTTTGGTTCACCATTGATGTGGCCTGGTATTGAACTCACAACTCTTTGGGTTTAGTCACTGGATCTAACCAATGATTTTTTTTATACTGGGACATGTGTCTTTTTTTTCTTTTTTTGTTTTTTTTAAATTCTTACAATCCCCATCCCCCCCAAAAAATTTCTGGCTTTAAATAACTTCAATTCACTAGGTTATTGCTAAATAGAACAATCCTGAAGCTAGAACCAAGGGTTTTGATGGCCTGCTTGGCTGCTTTCATCATGGCTTCTTTATCTTACTGCTGCTTCTATTAACATCTTGTGGTAATTTCTTTTATTTATTACCAGCTTCCATATCATATTTATTTTTGTACTTGGCCAACTAAAGAGGCCCAGCTCCATGACCAAGCATATAAACTAATTCTTTCAATTATCTGACTCTTCAGTATCTTCTCAGTCTAGTATTTTTACTTCACTCCACAGAGGTTGGTGACTATCTTTCTCCCTTCATACATGATTAGCCATGCCTGATTTCATTGTCTTTTCCCTAATTAAATAATAAAATTGTTTTTCTGTCTGATGTTTTCTGTTGAGGAGTTAAATAAATAAATTACATTATTAAAAAATTGTTTGTAATAAAACTGACACACAGGTAAGAATAAACACAGAAAAAATCGTGTTTGCAAGCAAATGTTTGACACTTCTGTTGTAAGGTATTATCTATGTCAGATGGCCTCTTAAGGATATATGGCTTACAGGCATATCACATTGAAACACCAGTTCCTGTATTATCACTAAAGTTAAGCAACATGAATTCTATTCAATACCTAGATGGGTGACCGCTTGTGAATATCAGGCACTGTAAACTTCGATGTGTGAGTGGCGTAATGGATAATGGCTTGGAATTGTTAAATATAGAGCTCAGTTTCAATTTCCATTGACTTACACTTAAATAACCTTGGGAAAGGTATGAATCCACCTCTTCTTCCCCAAGCTATGGGTTAATTATCCTTGATACTTTTATCATTGAACCATTATTATTTTTTTTTTAAATTCTTAGAACCTAAAAATATTTCCTGACTTTAAATAACCAGTAAATTATTGATAAGCTATAGAAAAGGAATCAATCAATGAAATATTGATTAGCTACAGAGACGTTGTTTAGATTTATTTACAATACATTCTCGGGAATATAAATGTATAGAAACTACAGTGGTCACAAAGTGAGGGATCAGTTTGCATACTGATTATAATATAAAATTGATCCCCTACTTTGTATCCGCAATATAATTTCTTGTTTGTTTATCAAATTCTGATTAGGTATGAATCCACCTCTTCTCCCCCTAGTTATGGGTTAATTAGTAAGACTTGTATTGCTAAATCCTTATTATCACAAAAAAAAAATTCTTATAATCTAAAGCTGTTTTCTGGCTTTAAATAACCATAAAAAAATGAATCAAACAATCAAGCTAAGGATATAGGATGCAAGTTCAAATCTCAGTGGATGCAACCAGATTTTTTATTTATTTCAGTTCCATGATGACTCATAATATAATGTAATGTGGTTTGGGTGTGACAATAAATTAAAACAACCTGAGGGTGGCAATATGTAGGAGGTTACTTTGAGCAGAAGGCCAACAGAGGAGGGGGGTGGATTCACTCCTGGCTGTTCCAAACGAAGACAGACTTATAAGGCTTCCCTTTTAGGTAATCAAGTGGAGTTATCAAACAATAAAATAAAATAAAACATGAAAGATAAACTAGCTGAAAAATAATTATTAAAAGATTGGAATTAATTAATTAATTAATAATTAAGATTTGTTTTAAAAATGAAAGGCAGAAAAAAAATAAAGAAAATCAAATTTCTTACCTTTTGGTTTTCAAAAGCCACCCAAACTTTTTTGTAATTCCAAGTTGCTTGTTCTGTCTGTGAAAATGAAATAAATAGTTGCCAGTTAAAAAATGTTCAGTAAAATATTTCAGTACAATTCTAGGTATTGAAAATGCCAACAAAAACTTTTTTCATTCATAGTAATTGCTACATATAAGGAAAGCCATAATTACCACTATTTTGTTCATAATAATTGCTATATGTACGGAAAGCCATGATGACCAATATTTCATTCATAATAATTGCTGTACGTATGCAAATAGATAGATAAGGAACAAACTGAGCTAGCTAGCTAGATTGATAGATTGATAGATAATGAAGAGACTGAGATAGATAGATAGATAGATAGATATAAAAAGGACTTTGATAAATAGATAATGAACAGACTGAGATAGATAGATATATAGATAGATAGATATGAAAAGGACTGAGATAGATAGATAGATAGATAGATAGATAGATAGATAGATAGATAAATAGATAGATATAAAAAGGACTTAGATTGATGAATAGATAGATAGATAGATAGATATATAGATAGATAGATATAAAAAGGACTTAGATTAATAGATAGATAGATAGATAGATAGATAGATAGATAGATAGATAGGAAAAGGACTTAGATTTATGGATAGATAGATAGATAGATAGATAGATAGATAGATAGATAGATAGATAGGAAAAGGACTTAGATTTATGGATAGATAGATAGATAGATAGGAAAAGGACTTAGATTTATGGATAGATAGATAGATAGATAGATAGATAGATAGATAGATAGATAGATAGATATGAAAAGGACTTAGATTTATAGATAGATAGATAGATAGATAGATAGATAGATAGATATGAAAAGGACTTAGATTTATAGATAGATAGATAGATAGATAGATAGATAGATAGATAGATAGATATGAAAAGGACTTAGATTTATGAATAGATAGATAGATAGATAGATAGATAGATATGAAAAGGACTTAGATTTATGAATAGATAATGAACAGACTGGGATAGATAGATAGATAGATAGATAGATAGATAGATAGATAGATAGATAGATAGATATCAACAGTTTAGACAGATGAATAGAAAATCATATTGTATCCATTACTCAGTCTGCTACAAAGAAAATTGGTTCACTGTATTGTGCTTGACAATTTTTCTCTTCGGAATCCATCTCACATATTTTTACAAATCTACTCTGTTCAACCATGTTTTGAATATTGATGCCATTGTATTGATCACTGCTCTTGTTGTATATTTAGAAATTCTTGATAAAACTCAAAGAAGAATCTGCAATATTATTAGTCCTGACCTGGTGTCTCAGCTGTGGTTACTTTCCTAACACCAAAATGAGTTCTCTCAGACAACTAAAAGAGAACAATTTCATTTTGGATGTGTTAACATTGGATATAAAATGATATGCATGGACTGAAATAGATCGGCAGGTAGATATATAGATCAACATGAATAGATCAGGATCTCAACTTGGTATCTATGTTGACAACACATCTGTTTACTCCTCTCTTGATAGTAAGTCTGATCAATTCAAATGAGGTCAAATTGGCATTGGATCTACTGTTAATTTGGGGAAAGGAATGGCACATTAATTTTAATGCCTCCAAAATGAAACTTCTCAGACAGACAGAGTCTTATCATCATGACAGATGCTAAACTTCAGGATAGATATCTTGTTGCACCTTCCTGGGCTAATGCTCTCACTGACATGATGTGGAAAAATTATAGTGAATCCATTGCTAGGTCTGCTGCTAAGAAAGTTCACTATGTCATGCTAGGCAATTTTTCTCTCCAGAATTTATTTTACACTAGCAGTTATACCCAGCTGGTTGATCAGAAAAAGCGTTCAATTAGAATGGAGCAAAAACAGCATCATGTTTAGATGTAACAGAATCTATCTTCTTCAATTACTTTAAAGTACTTTCATTAAAAAACATTTTGAATTAATGTAGCTACTGATATAACAGAAGTAGATGTTTGTATTTATTCAGTCGAAGTTAGCTGAGGACATGAAAGGATAAAACAAACAACATGAAGACCCACTTCAGACCACAATTATTTTGGAATTTTTGAAATTCAATTTGTCAGTGTGCTACCAGGAATGCAAAAGCAATTGTAAAGTTTGATGAAAATTAGTTGAAAGACCAACGAAAAATAAGAAAGAAACCAATAAAAATTCCCATTTTTCACTATTTACAGAGGTTTTCACAATATGGGTGGGGCTCAATTAAGTTAAATGACTATTAAACAATGAATTTATTGTTGGCTGCAGTTGAGTAAAGTTTGTATTAGATTGCTTGAAAATTGAGGGAGTTTTTAGTTTAAAATTTGTGTTGAAATTGATTTTTCATTTTCACAGATTTTTCCTAAATGCAGTGGTGTAAAAATAAAAATGAGGTACCATTGAGCTTGTTATGATGTAAGTAACCTACATAGTAACGAGTTTGAATGAAATCAGAAGAAAAAAGTTGAATTTATTGATTTTTGATTGGCTTTATCAATCATTGATTTTTTAAAAATTATCAATTGTTTACAGTAAGAACCTATCTCTTACATTGTACAATGTATGTGTCAAGTTTGGTCAAAATCTGTTGGATGGATCTTGAGTGAAAAGGTATCACACAGACAGACACACAGACATCCTCTGTTTTATATATATCATACTTATTATAAAACCCAGGTTGTGTGTGTGTATGTACGTTTATATATTGGATGGGATTTCCTACATTTTTCAACTGATTTCAACAAAACTTGACAGGACTACGTAACATTACCTTGTGGTGGTTCTGACAGCACCAAAAATTGGAAAAACACAATTGTTTTTGCATGAAATCAATTTGAAAACACGATTAAGAGGCATTAATGAAAGGGGGACAACTCACATCGAGTTATACTTATTATTATAAAACCCAGATTGTTTGTTTGTGTGTGTGTGTGTGTGTGTGTGTGTGTGTTTATATATGGGATTGGATTTCCTACATTTTTCAACTTTTTTCATTTTTTTTATTGTCTTGCACACTTTTTTCTTTATTTTTACATTCAGAATGCTTTAAAAATTCCATTTACAAGACAATTGTTTATAATAAAATTCTATTCAATCGGTAGACTCATAACGATTGAAAACAATGTTTTTGTTTGAGTTTGGGTTTGACCAATTCGTAAAAAAAAAAAACTAATTAAGACATGCGTGTCTGTCAAATTTAAACAATAATCTTTGTCAATTTTATTTTTCAGTCTTTATGATGGTCGATACTTGATCTATCTCTTACTGTTACATCCCCGGGCAACGCCGGGCTATACTGCTAGTATATATATATATATGTATATAGATAGATAGATAGATATCTATAAGGCTATCATTGCTGCCACATATAGTCCACTGCTTCTACTATTTATTTAAAGATTCTTGATAAAAACCAAAGATGAATCAACAATATTATTGGTCCTGACGTGGCATCTCGGCTTCAGTCACTTTTCCATCACCATAAAGTTGTTTCCCTGTACCTTTTCTATTAATATTTTCATGGTAAATGTTTGGATGAACTCTTCACTATGGTAACTTGACTTTATGAAATTAAGCGCAGTACTAGATTGGCAGTAAGGTCTCATTGATTTACAGTTGAATTGGCTATACTATAACCACAACCTTGATGCTAAAATTTTCTTTTCTTGCACTTCTCACTTGTGGAACACTCATCCAGCACCATGCTTTCTATTCAACTTTGATCTTCAAAAATTCAAATGCAATGTCAATCGTCATCTTCTGTCTTCTTGATTCCTCCTCTTTTTATTGGTCTTGCTCCTTAATAGTGTTTCTCTTTTTTTCTTATTCTTTTCAGCACCTCCTTTTGCTATCATGGCTTTAGTGGACGGAAAAGATTTTAAAAAATAAATAAATGTATGTTTGGCAGATTTGCAGGAATACTGGTCATTGCATAACTTTTCTTGTTTTCTTAATTTTGTTCTGAACATTTTTTGATTTTTTTTTTTTTGCATTTTTGGCAAAAAATCATTAATTTGAATATGTATATATCCTGATTCAAAGTGAAAAACAAATGCAGTGGCAACTGCATTATTAATCATTCATGGTTAGCTGTGTTAGGGCTGGATTTTAGCCAGGAACACTAATAATCTGGATTCATCATCAGACTGTTTAGATTGTCTCAAAGTCTGGATGCGGGGATTGTTTTAGAC
>OZ010614.1:64833356-64898356 GCA_963932145.1 Acanthosepion lycidas
TATGATCTCAAAAAAGAAAAAAAAATTCTTACATTCTAAAAATATTTTCTGGCTTTAAATAACCTGCAAATAAACTGTAAAAAATAAATTAATTAATGAAATACTGATTTGCTACATAGGTATATGTTTTAGATTTATTTACATTATCTTAAATATAAATGTATAGCAATTATTGTGGCAACAAAATGGGGGATCACTTTATATAGCAATAGTAATCTAGAACTGATCCCCCACATTATATTCACATTATAATTTCTAGTTTGTTTATTAAATTCTGAATAGGTATGAATCAATGCATTCTCCCCCCAGTTATGGGTTAATTAGTAATACTTCATTTGCAAAAACAAAACAAAAACATTCTCACAATCTAAAAATATTTCTGGCTTTAAATAACCTGCAAAGGGTTGATAAACCATAAAAAAATGAATTAATTAATCAATTAGATACTGATAAGCTACATACGCGTATCTTTTAGATTTATTTACATTTTCTGGAATATGAATGTATGGAAACTATTATGATCACAAAGTGAGGGATCCGTTTATATATTAATTGTAATGTAGAATTGATCCCTGACTTTATAGCCACATCAAAATTTCTTGTTTGTTTATCAAATTCTGATTAGGCATGAATCTACCTCTTCTCCTCCCAGCTATGGGTTAATTAGTAACACTTGTATCACTAAATTATTATTATCTCCAAAAATACAAAAAAAAAATTCTTATAATCTAAAAATATTTCTGGCTTTAAATAACCTTTAAAGAATTGATAAGCTGTAGAAAATGAATGAATCAATCAATTTGTTCATACCTATCTCTCTATCTCAATCTGTTCCTATCTGTGTATTTAAAGGAAGTATTCATGACTGGCTTATCTGTTTACATAAATCTGACACTAACATACACAATTGTTATGAGACAGTAGCTGTTATGCTTAATTGCATATCCTCCTCCTTGGTCATAAATCTTTTGCTCATCAGTTCATGATTTTAATCATGAATAACATGTTTAGATTTTTAATTTCATGTACTTTTCTAATTGTCGAATTTTGTTTATATTTGTTTCCAAGATCTAAGGTTAACTAAATCTGTTATTCACAGATAATCTGTCTAAATCCACTTGCCAAAAGTCATTTGTATTTGCAAATCCCCTGCTTCAGCTTTCATCCATCAACACCACCCCTCATCTTTCTCAAATGCACAGATATGCACCGATGTTTCTGTTATATAAATATACAGCACATGCAGAAACTATATTTCTGGTAAAGACGCATTGAGTCAAAACTTGGTTCAAATATGGTGGAATATAGAATTTCTTTATTTACATTCTCTGGAATAGAAATGTATAGAAACTACCGTGGACACAAAGTGAGGGATTAATTTATGTATTGATTGTAATGTAGAACTGATCCCCCACTTTATATCCACATTATAATTTCTTGTTTGTTGATAACCCATAGAAAACGAATCAATCAATGGAATACAGATTAGCTACACAGGCATGTCTTAGATTTATTTACATTCTCTGGAATATAAATATCTAGAAACTACCATGGACACAAAGTGAGAGATCAGTTCTTATATTGATTGTAATGTAGAATTGATCCCCCACTTTATATCCACATTATAATTTCATGTTTGTTTATCAAATTCTGATTAGATCTGAATCTACTTCCCTCTCCCCTGCTACAGGTTAATTAGTAAGACTTGTATCACTAAAACATTATCTTCAGGGAAAAATTCTTAAAATCTAAAAATATTTTCTGGCTTTAAATAACCTGTAAAAGGTTGATAAACTGTAAAAAAAAAAAAAAAAAGCAATCAATATGTTCACTTATATGCAAATACCCTTGGGAAAGGTATGAATCTACCTCTTCTCCCCTAACTGTGGGTGAATTAGTAAGACTTGTATCAGTAATTCATTGCTATATTTTTTTTTTTTAAGCATTTCACCCCAAGCAAGGCAGGAAGCCACTAGGACACAAGGGGTTACAGAAAATTTAGAGCAAGATCAGATAGGAGTTATAGAAGAAAGGATGAGGAGGAGGGTAGGGGATAGATCAAGGCAACTGGAGATGTCGATTGACATTACACTTGAATAGCTGGAGATTATAGCTCTTAGGGAAACTGGAATAGGGAAGGGAGTTCCACAGGCGAGAGGTGCAAGACATGAAGCTATTAGAGTAGAAGAGACGGCTACATTTAGGAGTTTCGACAGTGAAGGGGGGAGAGTGGGATGCCAGCCTTGTAAGGCGCTGGAACTCATGACGTCTGGGAACCAGCGAATGCAGCTCCTCGGAGGAATTTCCATGGAAGTATTTGTAGAACAGACAGATGGAGGCGACTGCGTGTCTGTGAGAAAGTGACTGTAGACGAGACGCCAGGGCAGGGCTAACTACATTGCATATCCTCCTCTGGAGCCTATCAAGAACCCCGAGGCAAACAGAAGGGGCACCAGACCATATATGGCAGCAATACTCCATGCAAGGGCGAATTGTTGATTTTTAGATTTGGAGGATCGACTCCGAGGAGAAAAACTTCCTGGCGCGGCCAAGGGAGCCAACTTTCCTTGCAGTGGACGAGGCAATTGATTCAATGTATTTATTCCATCTCAGGTCAGCAGTCAACGTGAGACCAAGTAGCCGCAGAGAGTTGTTCTCGAGAAGTTGAGTGTCAGACATTCTAATGGAGGGTAGTTATCCTAAACAATTCTTAGAATCTAAAAATATTTTCTAATTTTAAATAAGCTGCAAAAGGTTGATAAACCCTAAAAAACGAATTAATCAATTAACATATTCACTTAAATAGTGTTTAATATTTTTGTTGTTAATTCTCAGGAACCAAAAAAATGTATAAATTCACTTTCATCATATGTTTAAGCTTTATTACAATTCTAAACATCACTTTTTAAAACACGTCCTGGGTATGACGATAAACTAGATCCGTGTCCAGGGTAAGATGATAAACTACATCCAACAGCAAGGCCTCTGATCAGAAGGTTTTGAGGAGTGTGGAACCACCTCTTAATTGCTGGTGTTCCCAGGTCCAACCTGACCCAGGGTGGTAGCACCTGTTAGGGTCCCAGCTATGGGCAAATAGTTAACTCCGATACTGAGGTAAAAAGCATTATAAAAGTGTAAAAATAGGTTTTAATACCAGAAATACTTTGTAAAAAATTATTACCAGCAATACATTTTTGAAGAAAAATACTATTACCAGCAATATATTTTGGAGAAAAAAATATTACCAGCAATACGTTTTTGAAAAAAAAAATTAATTACCAGCAATACATGAGATTGTACTTAAAAATATGAGTAATTGAAAAATGGTTCAAATATATATATATATATATATATATATATATATATATATACCTTTTTTACCAAACTATCACTATGAATCTATTTCAAAAATTTTGTTGGCATTAAATGACCCACTGAGGTTGATATGCCATAAAACAAAACAACCAACCAACTTTTTAAAACAATCAACATTTCTGAGGAGTGAAGGTAGTTAAAATAATAGTGGTGTCAAGGGAAAAAAAACATTCTTTTGGCACTAATTTGTTTTTTGTGTGGGTATGAAGGTCTTAGTTTGCCTCATTTGCTAATATATATATAAGTTTGCTTTTATTATCCCAAACTGGTACTGTTCAGTGTTTGAGAAATACATCATTTTCTCATTATCTCATTGGAAATCGAGGGCTGACCCAAATACAAAATCAGTTTAAATGTCAGTCAGTCCTCGGAATGAATTTAAATTCAATCATTTGCTAAAAAGCCATCATTGACATTTTGCAGGTTTCTATGTGCAGACTTGGCGAGATGTAATTGTAAGTTCTATGCAAAAAATTTCTTTTCTCGCACTTCTTGCTTGAGGAACTCTCTTCTGCCTCCAAACTTTCCTGCCAACTTTAACCTTCAAAAATTTAAATGCAAAGTCAATCGTTATCTACTGTCGTCTTAATTCCTCTTATTTTATTGTTCTTACTCCTTAATAACATTTCTCTTTTTTCTTCTTTCACACTCAGTAAGACCTTGCGTCTTAGTGGCTTTTTTGTCTTGTTTGGGTTGGAAGGGTTAATATATATTTGGGCATTCTGATGACATAAAGATTGACTTCAGGCATGAAACAGACCATCAGCACTGGGGGTTGACTTCAGTGCTCACATTCATATTTATATAGACTCTGTCTCTGATATTAAGCACTTTTTACACATAAATATAGCATACCTCAGTATCTGTCTATATTTCTGAGATGAGGTATAATGTACACTATTTACATTATTCAGACTATTGTCCTCTTCTTTGTTGCCATATTTATTACAACGTTTCGGCCTTTCCGTATCTGTCTATCTTTCTGAGATGAGGTATTATGTACACTATTTACATTATTCGGACTATTGTCCTCTTCTTTGTTGCCATATTTATCACAACGTTTCGGCCTTTCAGTATCTGTCTATATTTCTGAGATGAGGTATTATGTACACTATTTACATTATTCGGACTATTGTCCTCATCTTTGTCGCCATATTTATCACAACGTTTCGGCCTTTCAGTATCTGTCTATATTTCTGAGATGAGGTATTATGTACACTATTTACATTATTCGGACTATTGTCCTCTTCTTTGTTGCCATATTTATTACAACGTTTCGGCCTTTCAGTATCTGTCTATATTTCTGAGATGAGGTATTATGTACACTATTTACATTATTCGGAATATTGTCCTCATCTTTGTTGCCATATTTATCACAACGTTTTGGCCTTTCAGTATCTGTCTATATTTCTGAGATGAGGTATTATGTACACTATTTACATTATTCGGACTATTGTCCTCATCTTTGTCGCCATATTTATCACAACGTTTTGACCTCCTTCAGTATCTGTCTATATTTCTGAGATGAGGTATTATGTACATTATTTACATTATTCGGACTATTGTCCTCATCTTTGTCGCCATATTTATTACAACGTTTCGGCCTTTCAGTATCTGTCTATATTTCTGAGATGAGGTATTATGTACATTATTTACATTATTCGGACTATTGTCCTCATCTTTGTCGCCATATTTATTACAACGTTTCGGCCTTTCAGTATCTGTCTATATTTCTGAGATGAGGTATTATGTACATTATTTACATTATTCGGACTATTGTCCTCTTCTTTGTTGCCATATTTATCACAATGTTTTGACCTCCTTCAGTATCTGTCTATATTTCTGAGATGAGGTATTATGTACACTATTTACATTATTCGGAATATTGTCCTCATCTTTGTCACCATGTTTATCACAATGTTTCGGCCATTGTATGCTCCGGCCTTCTTCAGGTGGTTGGAATGTCAAACTGAACCATTTATTTCACCCACTGGGGTAGACTGTTCTAAGCACATGGTACTAGAATAGTATACTCCAGTGAGTGAAATAAAGGGTTCAGTTCGACATTCCAACCACCTGAAGAAGGCCGGAGCATACAACGGCCAAAACATTGTAATAAATATGACGACAAAGATGAGGACAATAGTCCATATAATGTAAATATAGCATACTTTATAACTATATTTTTATGCACCGGATTGTCAGTATCACAGCTCAGACAGAGACAAAATTGGAACTACTAATTAAATTTCACACTTCAGCGACAAAAATCCTATATACGTTATATATATTATGTACACTAGTTGCATTCAGACTATTGTCCTTATCTTTGGTGTTGTTATCACAATACTTTGGCTTCATCAGGAATATATATATGTATATATATTCGGGCTTACGGAGCTGTTGTACTTGCCATCCTTTTGTACGGATCAGAGTTTTGGACTCCATACAGGTACCATATATGCCAGCTGGATGTTTTCCATAAAAGCTGTCGTGCAATCTATGAAGTTAACCTTCAAGATAGAACATTTAACGTAGACCTGTTTAACAGGTGTAATATTGGAGGAATCTCTGTTACGGTCGACTGGTCAAATCTTGAGAATGTCTCATGACAGGATATCTAATATCCTAATGTACAGCCAGTTAGATCAGGGCTAGAGAAATGTAGAACACCCATGTCTAACATACAAAGACAAGCTGAAAAGCAACTTGTCAGCAGTCAATATACCACCTAACACTCTTGAGCATTTAACCTTAGAGTGTGTAGAATGGAGATCAACGTGTTTTAGTGGACACAGCTGTTTTCAATCTGCTTGTCTGAATCATCTTCAAGAAGCAAGAGCAAGATCTAAAAGGTTAGCCAATCTAACAGTGATCTCACCTCACAATTCTCACTCTTGCTCCATATGTGGCCTCCTTTGTAAATCACTAGCAGGTCTTAAGTGCCACTTAAGATTATCGCACAAAATTCATAACTGAATCAATTAAGCTGTCAGATCCTCATACCATTATATATATATATATACACACACACACTCTAAGAAACTTAAATTTGGTTGTGCCCCCTTCGAAGACGAGTGTGAATTTGTAAACAATGACTGTTACTACTAACATTACAAGGCTCTTACCCTTCCCTGAATTAAGCTCCCTCAGTCATTGGCATCAATATATATATTAGAAAACTATAAATGTTTGATAGATTCTGATTTCAGTTCCACATACACACTCAGAAAAAAGAAAAATACTGGATTTTAAAATTAAATACATATAAACTAGGGTTAAATAAAGACTTGGGTATTTTAAATCTTTATAAATATTTCAATAGTTAAACATTTTTTTTAGATATAGTTAAAAAAATTTTTTAAACAACATCCAAAATATTACAGTTAGATTTACATTAAAAATATTCAAAGACAGTGGCATTCCATATCACGCAACATCCGCATCTTGCAACGGACGCTACTTGTAAGCAAACCTCTCAAAACATTTATTTCTGAAGAAAGATCGAGGTCGATCTGAGATATCAAATATAAGTAAATACTTTCATAAAAAACTATTATTTTTTTAATTTGCAACTTTTATATATATATGATTTTTAATAGTTTTAATATAGTTTTAAAAGTGCACAATATGATGCCAGATAGAGTGTATGTAAATATAAAAGTGGACATTTAAATCAACACCCAGCAGCAACAGTCTATTTCATGTTTAAACACATGGCATGGCGTGATGATTGTGTTTAAACATGAAACAGACTGTCACCACTTGATCACATCCTTGTCACGAAACTGTTGTAACTGAGTTATCAAAAATAACAGCAGAAAACGAGAATTGCTTTAGCAACAAGTTTATTACCTTTTGGTACAGTGATACATAATATAGACTAGAAAATAGGGAAGAGAATGTTTAGCTGTGAATAACTGTTTTCAGCAAAAATCTACTGCTGCTACTGCTCCTTCTGCTACTCCTCTTGATGTAGGAGTACTTTTATGCCTTTCAACCAACGGCTGAGTCCAAACTTGTAGGGAAATATTCTCCCTCACAACACTATGCTGATAACACAACTATTTACTTCTGTCTTAAAAGTAAATCTGATCAGTTCATTAATGTCAAATTGGCAGCTGACCTCAAAAGTGACCTACAATCTACTGTTAACTGGGGCAAGGTGTGGCTTGTTAATTTTAACACCTCCAAAATGATAGAGAACCGTTTTTGCCTTCTATCATCATGGCAGATGCTAACCTCCAGGAGAGTAATTCATTCTGCCTTTTCGGACTAATGTTTTCCACTGACATGAAGTCTACCATTTGCCCTTGCTTTGAATACTGCTGTCATATCTGGTCTGGTGCTCCTGCTATATATTTAGAAATTCTTGATAAAATCCAATAAAGAATCAGCAAAGACATTAATATTGATCTGACATCTTGATGTCATTCACTTTCCGACCACCATTATGTAGCTTCTCTGTGCCTTTTCTATAAATTCTTTCATGGCAATTGTTCAGATGATTGCTATGGTACGTAGACTTCATGAATTTAAGCCCAGTATTAGATTGGTGACAAGGTCTCATCATTTTTACATATGAAATAGCTAGATGTAAGCAGAAGTTCTACGCTAATAGTTTCTTCTATTGCACTTATCGCTTGTGGAACTTTCTCCCACTTTTCGTTTCCCTTTCAAATGCAATGTCAATCGTTATCTTGTTTTTTTTTATTGTTCTCACTCATTAATAATATTTTTTCTTTTATTCTCTAAAACTCAGCAGCCCCTTGTGTCTTTGTGTCTTTATAGACTTCATAGATAGATAGGAATAAAGATAGATAGATAGATAGATAGATAGATATTAACAGACTTAGATTAAACAAACTTATATAGATAGATATGAACAAACTGAGATAGATAGATAGATAGATATGAACAGAGTGAGTGAGATAGATAGAAAGATATGAACAGACTTAGATAAAACACAGACTTATATAGATAGATAGATAGATAGATAGATAGATAGATAGATAGATAGATAGATAGATAGGTGAACGCAATGAGATAGATATGAACAGACTGAGATAGATAGATAGATAGATAGATAGATAGACAGACAAATAGATATGAACAAACTTAGATAAAACACAGACATATAGATAGATATGAAAAGGACTGAGATAGATAGAGAGATATGAACAGACTTAGATAAAACACAAATTTATATACATAGATACAAACAGACTGAGATAGATAGATAGATATTAAACAGACTTATATAGATAGATATGAACAAACTGAGATAGATAGATAGATAGATAGATAGATAGATAGATAGATAGATATGAACAGACAGATAAAACACAGATTTATATACATTGATAGAATCAAAGTGCCATGAGCACATAAGTGACTGAAACGTCCATTTCCCTTTTGCAGGTATTCCTGCATATATAATAGATGAGAGACTTGTGCTGAGATGACTAGCAAGTCTTGCCATGACACTTTGGGGATGATAGTGTTGTGTCTTCCTGTTGCCTTCTTCAAGGTTTTAAATTAAAAATAGCCCTTCTCCTGGATTAGATCAGCTTACCAACCAAGATTAGGGGAGACCAGTCTTCCATGAGCTTTGATCTGGGGATGGAGGAGAAAAGAATTCATTTCTTTCTCAAGGGTATTGGTGTGAAAGTGAATGCAGCAGGTGAGGATGGAAATGATATCATCTATGGGACAGTTGGGTAAAAATGAATCTGCATCACATTTGGACAAAGCCATGTTACGTGTCTCCAATCAAAATGAACAAACACCAATGAGAGGAGTGAAGAAACACAATGTGGTTTCATTAAGTTTTAATCAGTGCTAATCCAACAGATAATCCTCTGAAAGAGATTAGTTCAGATTAACCTTAAACTGATTGAACAAGATTTGAAATTTAACAACAGCCAATCTAAATCACCATTTTGTCCGGTCTCTCAATCTCTTTCATGGGATTCCTTACCAAATTATTTATTATTGAATATATATATATATATATATATATATATATATATATATATATATATATATAAAGAAAGAACAGTAAGATATATAATCCTGGGTTCTTACTGATATTTTTTTATTTTTACAAAATAGTGCTCAATATAAATTTATACACACACATACATATATATATATATATATATATATATATATATATATATAGTTAATGCTCAGAGTGGAATCAGACCAGAAAACCATGTTATTAAAAACTGCTGAATACACATGTGAAAAGATAAAATAAAAGTAAAAATAACATGTTGAGCTTTTGACTTTAAAAATCGTACACTTGTTTATTTTTGAAAATAATAATATAGCATATATATATATATATATATATATATATATATATATATATATATATATATATATGAATCATTCATACAAAAAACAAATATAGAGGTTAATGATTTAAATGGCGAGAATACATCTTTGCAAACAATTTCAATAAGGTACACTAACCCTGAACCTGTATATGAATGATATGATCCCTGTTTATAAATTCCAGTTGCATAAGGTCTTTTTTAGTTTTTTTTTTATATTTGTTTTTTGTATGAATGATTCGTGTAATTATAAATTGAACTGCACCTTAATCGAAATATATATATATATATATATATATATATATATATATATATATAGTTTTTTTTTTTTTTTTTTAATGTTAAGAGGTCATTTGATAAAAATCACCTGAGGATACTGTAAGTTTGAAACCAAAGTAGCGGATTCAACTGGCCTCCTGATATATATATTTGGCTTGACATAACTGCAATTTCTATGCCAACAAATTCTGTTCTTGCATGTCTTGCTTGTGGAACTGTCTTATGGCTCCGGGCTTTCTGGCCCACTTTGATGCAATGTCAATCATTATCTACTGTCCTCTTGATTACTCTTCTATTGTTCTCATTCCTTAATAATGTTTCTCTTTTTTCTTCTTCTTTCACACTCAGTAACCACTTGTGTCTTAGTGGCTTTATTGCCTTGCATAGGGTTAAAAAAAAATATAAATTTTGGTCTCGTTAGGAAAGTTGGTTCACTGTCATGCCAAACAATTTTTCTTGTCAGAATTCATCTTACACATTTATAAATCTACCATTCGTCCATCCATGCATTTAATATTGCTGCCGTATCTGGTGTGGTGCTCCTGCTATGTATCTCGAGATTATTTACAAAATCCAGGAATTGGCCGTCCCAAATGGTGCTTTGTTATCGTTGCTATCTTATCAACATTTGTTTTTTTTCTACCGACATTTATATACAGGATGTCCATAGAGTTCAAGTGCACTTTTAAAAATTTATAACTTTATTTGTATTTGCGATAGAAATAATCTATAAAAAATGTTATAAAGTTTAATGTACCTAGTTTTAAGTGTAGCTAAAATAACTAATGTAATTTCAGGCATTACTGTAACTCAGTTGGCAAATGTTTTCCGTGAACTGCAAAATCGTATTACCCTTTGTGTTGCTAATGATGGAGGACATGTGGAAACTTAAATAAAGTTTCAATAAAACCTTAAAAAATATAGATTTACTTCTTTCTAATCCTTTTCACAAATTACTTCTATCGCAAATACAAATAAAGTTATAATTTTTCTAAAGTGCACACGAACTTTATGGACACCCTGTATACTACCAATTAAACTAACCCTGACTACTACAGGATGAAAAGTATGCCCAAATATAGGAATTTGTTTTGCTCACACTAAGTCTAAAAAAAAAACACTATAAAATTCACTTATTTTTAACCATAATGTTGAATGTGTTAATTAAATTATTCAAGTTTTTAATAAGAAAAATCTCAAGTTGATGTTAAAAATTGTCGCAACATTGTTGATTTATTTAAGATGGAATGATCTATTATGACATTTATTTAAGATGGAATGATCTATTATGACATTTATTTAAGATGGAATGATCTATTATGACATTTATTTAAGATGGAATGATCTATTATGACATGTCTCTAATTTGTATTTAGATACATTGTATTTATTTTCAATTTTTCTAGTTGAATTGTTCCCCTATTTTGCATATGATCCATTATTATAGATAATTAGTTTACAATAAACATTTCTGTTTTATATGAATACTACCTTATGAAAATTGAGATGTGTAAGTAGAGTGGAGGGGGCATGTATTATAGATTCAGGGTTGGGGGGTACATGAGACTACTGCACCACTGTATGTATATATATATATATATATATATATATATATATATATATAGCCATGGCCAAAATTATGGAGCACCTATAAAAATTTGAGATAATAGTTTAAACCTACGTATTTCAAGGTTAAGAATCGTACAGTGAATAATTGAGAGCAAATGTAAAATATTTAACAGTAGATTGTAGTATTTTTTTTTGCTTTAAAGCCTCTCTCAAGAGCTTTAGCTGAGTTTCGTACTAAATTCATTCCAATATTCAAAATGATTTATTGTCATACTAAAGGTTGTTTCGTAATTTTCGGGTAATATTTGATTCCTACCAGTGTATATTTAATTGAAAATGCCTCCAAAGAAGCAGCTTTCAGAGATTAAAAGGCCACAAATTGTTGCTTTATCTGGTGAAGGATATTCTCAGGTAGAAGATGGAATGTTCAAGGAAGGGGGTTCAAACAACGATTAAAAGGTACAAGGAAACAAAGTCTTTCAAAAACAGAAAAGGACAATGCCGTAAAAAGTCTACAACCGCCAGGGAAGACAGATCTTTGAAAAGAGCATCCCTTGCAGATAGGAGGAAAAGTTCTTCAGAGCTTGCTGCTGAACTTAGGGAGGATGCAAACAAAAACATATCAGCTCGAACAGTGAGAAGAAGGTTATTAGAAGTGGGATTAAAAGAATGCAAAGCCAGGAAGAAGCCATACTTGTCTCAGGCCAACAAGAAAAAACGACTGGAATTTGCAAAAAAAAACATGAAAATTGGACACCTGATGATTGGGGCAAAATTGTTTGGTCTGACGAAAGTAACTTTGAGGTAAGTTAACAGCTTCTATTTCCTAAACTTTGGATGTAATAATTGAAATTTTTATGTGAATACACATCCATAACATTTATTCAAAAATTGTAACAAATTCTTTTTTTTTCATCAGATCTTTGGCACCCCTAGAGCGGTTTATGATCGCCATAGGAAAGGAGAGGCATTTCATCCTGATTGTGTGGTTCCAACTGTAAAATTTGGACGAGGAAGCGTAATGGTTTGGGACTGCATGGCTTCTTCAGGCACTGGAATGTTGTACACATGTGAGGGCAGAATGAACTTCACAATTTATACTAACATGCTGGACCAGGTTTACCGAACCTCTTTGACTAAAATATTTAATAATAACATTCCAAGTGATGTAATCTTCCAACAAGACAATGCTCCATGCCATACGTCAAAAGTTTCAGTCGGTTGGTTTGAGAAAAAAGGGATTACAGTGATGAAGTGGCCCCTCAATCCCCAGACCAAAATCCCATTGAAACTTTGTGGTCCCATTTAGGGAAAAGAGTGAGAATGCACAAATGTTCATCAAAAAAAGAATTAGAGGCCAAACTTCATGAAGATTGGCAGAAAATAGATCCTACCACCTGCAACAACTTAGTCAATAATATGCAAAAACGAATAAAAGCTGTTATAAAGGCAAAAGGAGGACATACCAAATATTGATTGTTGTTATTAATGTTTACTCCACTATTCTTAACCTTTAAATATATATGTTTATATCATAATTTCGATTTTTCATTGGTGCTCCATAATTTTGGCCAAGGCTATATATATATATATATATATATATTATATTTTATATGCGCAGTAATTAGTGGAAAGTGCTCAATATCAGATTGAGCAAACATAATAAGTTGTATGGATATGAGTTTGTGACCCTGAGTTTCATGTTTTTGTCATCATCAGACAAACTCCTGATGATTGCAAAAAAAAAAAAATTGCAAACTCATATCCATATATATATATATATATATATATATATATATATATATATATATATATGTATGTATGTATGTATGTATATGTATATATAAGAAATAGAGGTAAGTAAAGGGAAATTTTAATGGAGAAATGTCTGACTCACCATTGGCAGCTTTCCAAGATCGTGTAGCTCCAAAACATGACGGTAACCTTTCCGCATCAGGCTGGTTATCCACCAAAAGGTTGCTTTGGATAAAAAGCTCACATATGGCTGGATATATTTTAAGTTGGCTAATTCTTCTGGTGAATGCACTGGACATGGTTCTTGAAAAAAGGCATACTTCTAAAAGAAAACAAAAAAAAAAAAACATCCATAGAGAAAATCCAAAATAAAAAAGATATTTATATTGATTTATTTTTTTTTTAAATAATTAATTTTATTTTCCGTCTGAATTTCTAGAATGACAATTTATCATTATTTACACTATATACATGCAGATTATTATCCTAATCTTGCAGATTATTATCCTAATCTTTGTTGATTTACAATATTCTGGCCATTGTACATCCCAGCCTTCATCAGATACTTGCTGATCAAGGTAACCTACAGGGAATTTTGAACTGAACCTTTTATTTTATCTTATCTCATACCACTACCCACATCTAAGAATATTTCACCTGGAGCAATAACAAATATCCCTGTAGTGTTCACTTCAAAATTCCCTAATAATTTTGTCTACCTAATAATTTCATACACAAGGCTTGAACTGACTTTTTTCTTTTTTTTTTTTTTTTTTTAAGCGTTTCACCCCAAGCAAGGCTGGAATCCACTAGGACGCAAGGGGTTACAGAAAATATAGAGCAAAATCAGATAGGAGTGATAGAAGAAAGGAAGAGGAGAAGGGTAGTGGAGAGATCAAATTAACTGGAGATGTCGATTGACATTACATTTGAATAGTTGGAGATTATAGCTCTCAGGGAAACTGGAATAGGGAAGGGAGTTCCACAGGCGAGAGGTGCGAGACATGAAGCTATTGGAGTAGAAGAGACGGCTACATTTAAGAGTTTCGACAGTGAAAGGGTGAGAGCGGGATGCCAGCTTCGTAGGGTGCTTATGGTTTGGTTTTCATATAACACTGAGGTTATATATAGAATCTCCAATATTACGAGAATAAATAGAAAACTAACCCTGACTACTACAGGATGAAAAGTATGGCCAAATATGGGAATTTGTTTTGCTCACACTAAGTCTAAAAAAAAAAAACACTATAAAATTCACTTATTTTTAACCATAATGTTGAATGTGTTAATTAAATTATTCAAGTTTTTAATAAGAAAAATCTCAAGTTGATGTTAAAAATTATCGCTACAACAAAGGAAGAAAAAGAAAAGAAAAAAAAGTAAAGTTTTCCTGTTTACATTATAAATTATTTACATGCAAACTATTGTCCATATCTGTTGTTGTTGTTATCATGTTTCAACCATTGTACCCTCCAGCCATCATCAGGAGTATGTCAATCTGGATAACCTACATGGAATTTTGAACCAAACCCTTTATTTAATCTATAGGGGTAGAACATTCTCATTCCGCTGTCCATGTTTAGGAATATCTTGTCTGGAAGGAGAACAATCAACCCCCATAGAGTAATTAAAGGGTTCAGTACAAAATTTCTATAGGCCACCCAGATTAGCAAACACCAGATAAAGGCTGGAAGACACAATGACCAAATTGGGATAATAATAACAACAAAGATGATGATAATAGTCCACATGTAAATAATAACACATTCCAGAAATTACATTCAACATGTTCCTTAACGAACCTAACCCATCATCATCCCAATTTATGACGGGCGGATTTCTCTGGAGAAATTTTTGAAAACGTCAAGTAAAATTTGTAAAGAAATAAGAGTAACTTAAGTTGTACTTTGCTTCAATAAAGGCCATAAGGAAAAATAACCAAGTGTCTAAGCTTAGTTTTATTATCAATTCATTTTTACATATATACAGGGAGTCCATAAAGTTCGTGTGCACTTTAAAAAATTTATAACTTTATTTGTATTTGCGATAAAAATGATTTGTAAAAAGGATTAGAAAGAAGTAAATCTATATTTTTTAAGGTTTTATTGAAATTTTATTTAACTTTCCCCATGTCCTCCATCATTAGCAATACAATGAGTAATACGATTTTGCAGTTCATTTGCCAACTGATTTACGGTAATGCCTGAAATTACATTAGTTATTTTAGCTATACTTAAAACTAGGTACATTAAACTTTATAACGTTTTTTATAGATTATTTCTATCGCAAATACAAATAAAGTTATAAATTTTTTAAAATGCACCTGAACTTTATGGACACCCTGTATTTCATTCTTCTTGAGTTTTAAAAACCCATTCAAATGACATGCATGGATTTAAAAATAAATTGTTGCCTCAAATTAGATTGAGGCTCAAAAAAAAAAAAATAAAAATAAAAATAATAAAACGCTTCTTAGAACAAGATAAAGAAAAACAAATGGGCAAAGTTTTCCTGTTTACATCCAAGATTATTTACATGAGAACTATTGTCCTCATTTGTTTCAGCTGTTATGCTCTCCAACCTTCATCAGGTGTACATTGATCCAGGTAACCTACAGGGAATTCCGAACTGAACCCTTTATTTAATCTACTGGGGTCAAATGTTACCTTTCCATTGTCTATATCTAGGAATATCTCAACTTGGCAAATGGTCTTGAAAAGGGACTCTAATTATTAAATAATAGCTACAGATTATTATTTTTTAATGACAGTTAATTTGGCTCAATACATTCTGAGGCTAACTTTGGGGTCAGCTTGTAGACAAAATAGGGATATGGATTTTGGTTGGATGAACCAAACATGGGAATGTGAGAGTTAGAAAATGTTTTTTAGGAGTTAAGTTTTTAAACATCATACACGTTAACAAAGTGACCACATTGACTAGTTAAAAATGTACCCATTGATGTATTAATAAAATAGGTAAGTTTAAAAATCCGTTTTGTTGAAATTCTCATTTTATCTCCGAAGTAAAAAAAAAAACACGAGCAATCACTTGACTGGGAGAAGACAGCTGAGAGAGAAGAATGCAACTTTGTTGTGGGATTGACCCTGTCAACCAAAATGACCTCTCCAGAAGAGAGTGGGATAGACAAGACAATCAGTGTTTAACTGGAGCAAGAAATAGCTTGTAAATTTGAAACCAAAACCGAAAACTGATTTCATTTAATCACCACAGAGAAACTTTTCTGCCTGCCACTAGCATGGCTGATGCTAACTCCAAGAGAGCAATGCACTTGGTCTTCTTGGTCTCATGTTTTCCACTGAGATAAAATAGAGCTATATTAAATCAATTGCTGCATCTACTGCAAGGAAAGTTAGTTCACTGTGTTGTGCCAGACAATTTTTTTCATCAGAATCCATCTTGCACATTTACAAATCTACCATTTGTCCATGCATTGAATACTGTTGCCATATATAGTCTGATGCTGTACATCTCCCGATTCCTGACAAGATTCAAAGAAAGGTCTGTAATATAATCAATCCTGACAAGGGATTTTGACTTCAGTCATTTTCTCGCCAACATGATGTAGCTTACCTCTGTCTCTTTTCTATAAATATTTCCATGGCAATTGTTTTGATGGCCTTTTTTCTCTGGTGCCTTGACTAAATGAATTTAAATGCTTGGGAAAGGTACGAATCTATCTGTTCTCCCCACCAGCTATGGGTTGAATAGCAAGACAGACTGGGTTCATTAGCCTTGGTTGGCAACCAGTTTACCACAGAAAGAAATGGCAATCTACTGCGGGTAAAAAAAATCTGCCTCATCAGTCATGTATCAAAAGATACATGATCACCCAAGCATGTATTACATATGGCACTTAACTGACTGACTAGATTAGCAACTATTGCTGATTTAGCTAGATGTAATCATCACTTCTACTTTAATAGTTTCTTTTCTCGCACTTCCCACCTGTGGAACTCCCTCCTGATTTCTTGCTTCCCTGATAACCCCAATCTTTAAAAATCTAAATGCAACGTCAATCACCATCTTCTATCTTGAACCCTGTTCATTTTTTGTCCTTTCATTGATCTGCTCCATTCACAGTCTTCTCATTCTCTTTCACTCCCTGTAATCCGATGCATAATAATGGTACTGGAAAGAGACTTGAGAATAGGCCATGCATACCACATTTATTCATACTTGCTGAAGTATGAAGATCAACCATCATGTACAACATACCAAGCCGCACTTATGATGAAAGACATTTTAATGGAATGGCCTCACTTAGTCTCTGTAAGAAATTATTATATATAGCGTATGGTGGCAGAACAAGGAAGAAATGACAGAGGTTTAAGAAATAAATAATTGTATTAACAAAATATACAATAATGGTGAAATGGTGTGAATGTCTCTCGTTGAATGAAAGAGATAAGTAAAGTCATCCGCAGGGGCATACAGTACGAGTGGGAGGGTGAGTCATGACTTACTGTGGTGAAGGTCTTTGGCAAGTTGTCTTTGGAAATGGGAGGGCAGATGTGGAGATGGCATTCCGATGAGCATGTGAACACTGGCTGTTGTACCGACCGACTGACAAGATGGTCCCTTTTATGGGCTTTTATCTCCTTTTCTTAGGCTCATATTAGCTCCAATTTTTATTTTATTTTTGTTGAGTGTTTCCGTTGAGTGTTTCCGCTTGCATGTATTGAAATAAGGACAGACACATACGTAGAGAAAAATACTGGTATATCCGAAGAAGTATTTACAACAGAGAGATTAGTAGTCAAACGAACGCAGGTTAGTCAGTAACAATCAGAAAGAGTATAAAGTCCAACAGTATCTTCCGGTAGAGAGACGGAAGTGTGATGGTCACCTGATCTCCGCCCAGAACTCTATAGAACTGTCCTATTAGTAGTAGAGAGATCAGTCCATTCTGATGAGAAGGTGGGTGTGCCCCAACAGCTTTGGAGCGTTCACATCCAGCCAGTGGTGAAAATTTGTGTAACATGAATCAGAAATATGATTTTAGGAAGATTATAACAAAATAAATGCAACAAGGAAACCAACAGATGAAAAACTATTTGGAAATACTGAAACTGTCAACCTAATATCCCACCTTAAAGAAATAGGTGTATACTAAAACATATAATACCTACAATAGATCCTCTACAAACTATATATGTATAAAACATGTTTACTCTAAAGGTATTATGTTCAAAATATAAAAGATATTTAGATTTCAGTATTAAATTTGGTGGATACGTGGCTAAACAAAATCAACCTACCAAAGAAAATCTTTCTCTTTCTTAAGACACTGCAATACATTTTTATAGAAAAACTGACCACCAATCCGTCAATACATTCTATAGCAAAATTGAAGATATCATATAGATTGTCAAAAAAATAAAAATAAAAATTAATAAATAAATTTGCTATCAATTTGCTATGATTAATCTAATTTCTTATAAGGAGAAACATGTTTTCACTCCTTGTTTGATTTTGGAAGATTATTTGGTAAAAAAAAAATGCAGAGAAGTAATTATAATTTAATTATGAAATGATGTCATTCTCTTGAATTAATTAGGAAGTTTGAATTTTCATCTTTTGATTTCGGCATTAAATAACCCATAGAGGCGTTGATATGCCACTAAACAAAAACAACCGCTCCAACAACACATACAACATGCCAAAATGCTGATAGTTTTAAATGATGTACAAAATATCTGGAGTTGAAGTCATAAAATTATGTTCAAATTATTTAGAATTCTGCATTAAATAACCCATAGAGGTGTTGATATGCCGCTAAATAAAATCAACCAATGGATTTGAGAAACGTATTTTCCTGAAAAATTGGTTTAAGAGAGAGATTTTATAAAATTTAATTGAAGACAATACTGTTCAGTCAATGAATGCCAAATGTTTCCTTGGAGGGAAACGGTTAATATTACCAATATCATTACATTAAGAAGATCCAACAAAGAGGACCTTTCCATCTGGAATATCGCGTTTTAGGTTTTTGTCCTTTCCTAATTAAATCAGCTTTTACATTTTCATGTAAACAAAGAATTTTATGGATTCTCTTTGAAATATCCAAATTTCCAGAAACACTAATCTTTCACTTTGTTAGCATTATAGAGGATCCATTTGTAGATGATTGCAGGTTTGTGAGGCTTATGGCCATATTACATTGAAACACTGGTTCTTGTATGATCACCAAAGTTAAGCAATGTTGAGACTGGTCAGTACCTAAACGGTTGACCACTGTGGAATACCAGGTGCTGTAAGCTTGGATGCGCAGGTGGTGTAATGGATAATGCTTCATAATTGTTAATCAAAGAGCTGAGTTCCAACTTCAATTGAGTTCATTATAGTCACGCAAATACCATTGTGAATGGTATGAATCCATCACTTCTTCTTCACCCCAACTTTGAATTAATTAGTTAGGTTTGTATTACTAAACCATTATTAATATCCACCCTTCCACACCACCTCCCCAAAATATTCTTACACTAAAAATATTTTCTGATTATAAATATCCTGCAAAGAGATTAATAAGTGGATAAAACAATGAATAAAAATATTAATTGTTTAGGGATCAGTTTATAACTTAATAACAATGGAAAAGAGATCCCTCACTTTATGTCTATTGTGATATTTATATAATAATCATTGAAAGATCAGTTTATTACTTAATAACAACAGAAATCTGATCACTCACTTTATGTCCAGTGCAAGTTATATGAATTGCTGAGGTTTAAGTTTATTACTCAATAATAATAGAAAAGAGATCCCTCACTTTATGTTAATAGATTGTCTTTTGAACAGGAGTAGATGTTCATCTTTTTTTCCTCTGTTCATGATTCGAGTTCTAGTGCCTACTCCTAAAGTCTTATTTTTCTTCACTCCCAGCAAACCAAAGTAAAAAAAGATTCAAAACAATCAAAAATTTAAATGCAATGTCAATCGCTATATTTTCTGTTCTGAAACCTGTTCTTTTATTGTCCTTTCTCCTTACTAAAGTCTTCTCATTCTCTTTCACTCCTAGCAACCCCTTGCGTCTTAGTGGCATTATTGCCCTCTTCTGTCTTCCTGGAATCTATATTTCTATTGTACTTTCTCCTCATGAAAATCTTCTCATTCTCTTTCAATCCCAGCAACCCCTTTAGTCCTAGTGACATTTTCGCCATCTTCTGTCTTCCTGAAATCTTTTTTTTATTGTCCTTTTTCCTCACTAAAGTCTTCTTTCACTCCCAGCAATCCTTTGCGCTCTACTGGCATTATCACCATCTTCTATCTACCAGAAACCTGTTCTTTTATTGTCTTTACTACTCTCTAAAGTCTTCTCATTCTCTTTCACTCCCAGCAATGCCCACACACCATGTCTTAGTGGCATTATCGCCTGGTTTGGCAATGGAAATCAATCAATCTGGTCTACAGGTTTGTATGGGATAAGTTTGAAAACAATCGTGAATTCAACTCGGCTGTTAACATCCAACACACACACACACACACACACATATATTCTTTTATTATTATTACTATTATAATATAATTAATATAATAAAATAATATACATAATTCTCAATTTATTACTCTCAATACGGAAATTGAAACAAGATTAAATGATTTCACACAGATTTGTTCATCTGAATCCCATTTCACTCATTTATATAATTGTCTAGGAAACCTCAAGAACAAGGAAATTTCCTTTTCAAGTTGAAAGAAAGTGATGAAGCTAAAAAGATTACAGTATATTCATTCTACTGCTACTACTGGAGAAGAATTTTAGCTGCAATCTTTCAATTTGAAAAACATGGAGAAAACTTGTTATCAGGCCGATTTGTGAACGCTGGGCTTGACACAAATTACTGTAAATTCCAATACAACCTTCTATTTTTTTTCCATCTCCTCACATATTACCCACACTGCACAATTTTTATATACCACAAAAAAGCTACACTTTACTTTGTCAATTAACTTTTTTGGAGAAGTATATAATTATGTTACTTGAAACATACCTGTATCTCAAGAACTCACTATACAAATAACATCGCTCTACTCACCATAAGCTAACATAATTCCTACTATAAAACAATTTCATATATCCAGTCCTCAAGTCAGACCATTTCATTGTGGACTTTATGTCTTAACATATGCTTTCGAATTAGTCATAAGAAATTCTCCAAAAGAGCTTTTGTTTGACCAATCCAAAATGATGTCGCATTTTCAATTAGGTCTTGAAAATAATAGATTTGTGTCCTTCCCGAAAACCAAAATTTATCTCATACCAATATATACAATAGACACAACTAAATCCTTACCAGTATCTGCCTGTATTTCTAAGATGATGTATTATGTACATTATTTACTATTCAGTCCTCAGAGTACATTATTTACTATTTAGTCCTCATCTTTGTCACCATGTGCCTTTGTCCTTGAGGACACATGACACAGTAGATTAAAGGTGTTGGTTAGATCCAGTGACAGGACCCAAAGAGTGTGAGTTCAATACCCGGTTAAGGCAGTGAAGAACTTTCAGAGAGAAATTAACAGGAGATAACTGATAACTGACATCCATTAAACATGGCACGTGGAACTAGAATAGTCTACCCCAGTGAGCGAAATAAAGGGTTCAGTTCGATATTCCAACCACCTGAAACGTTGTGATAAATATGGCGACAAAGATGAGGACAATAGTCCGAATAATGTAAATAATGTAAATCCTTATTACTTACTCAAATATGGGTCACTCCTAAAAGACCTGCTAAATATTCTCATAACTTATATTAGAAACCACCGTAATAAATTCTGACACGAAACAAATTCCATGTGCTCAGAGAAGAATGTCAAAATGTCCCAATGCTTGACACACACAAAGAACTTTCAAAAAAATATAATTCCAATTTCAATACTCCCTCAAAAATTTCAAACACACTGGAAAATAAGGCTGTAATAAATTTATCAAATTTAAAGCTTTCTCCAAATGAAATTTCTGTTTTCAAGTTTCGACTGAATATTTACCCAAGTATTAGAAAGTATTTGGAAAAAATAAATTAGCTAAGGGTGGATTTCAATTTGTCCGTCCTCACAAAATGAAGGAATATTTTTTCGAAAAAAATAATGGCGAAAATTTTACAAGAATTACAACCGAAGACAAAGATTGTGATGGAATCTAGCAGAATTGGGTTAATAAAAATCCACCCTGTTATCCAGAAGTATTCCAAGAGGGACGCTCATAGTTGTTCCTAGAATTTTTGGAAATCTGTCCGGCTGATATAAGAGAAAATATAAATTCAAACCATAACAAAACCTGGAACAACCTTTCAACTTTGCAACATAAACGCTCCTCGTCATTTTCCCAGTGATGATTCAACTGTCGTAAAAATGGCAGACAATGGAAGCGTTATTGTTATTCTGAATAAGGAGAACTATACTTCGGCTTGTGAAGAAGTTTTAAGAGACAAAAGTTTTTATGAAGAAATAAAAATAGACCCGTATCCTTATTGCAGAAAAAAAAAGCTAGACAAGAAAATGTCGGAAATGAAAGAAAAAAGTTATATCAATCAAACAGAGTCTAACATTACTTTCGTAGCAAAGAACACTAATGTTTTACGACCTTCCAAAAATACATAAAGAATTTGATAAATTTCCTCCACTTTGAAGCGGATACAAATGTTGTATGGCAAAAATCACTGAGTAACCAGATTTTTTTGATTTTTTTAATCTCTTATAGCAAAAGAGTCTTTATCTTATGTCTGGGACACATTTGATTTTGTTTCTAAAATAAATTCTTAGAACGAAAAAATGATTTTTATGATTGCTTTTTTGGTCAGCATGAATGTCTCATCTCTTTAACCTAAATATCAGGATGAAGAGATTGAGGAATGCAACAAAGCTTTTTGAGAACCTCGAAAACAAAACCATTCCGTCCAACTTTCTCTGTAGTATTATAAGTTTTGTCTTGGAAAGCAACACGATGAAGTTTGGGAAAAAGTTTTTTCCACCAAATCAAAGGATGTACAATAGAGACCCCCAGGGCTGTTAACTTTGCGAATGACAAATTTCAAAGAAAAACTACTTGAAGCTTTCAAATCACAGCATGTCCATAAACCAGAACTTTGGCTGTGATTTATAGATTTATTTTCTTTATCTGGGAAGGTAAGCAGAAAAGTTTGTTAAAATTTCTACCATTTTGTGATACTTTTGCAGAAAAGAATAATTTTCGATCACAAATAAAGATTACATCTTCTTTCTCCAAAGGTAGTGTTGAATTTTTAGACAAACCTACATCATCATATATTTAACTACACCGCCATTTTGACCATCCTTATCACATGTTAAAAACAAACCCGAAATGCCAATTTTTATGCATAAGGAGAATTTGCACGGAGATAAAAGATTATTGAAAGCATGTTAATTATTTCACTCGGTATTATGTTAAGGGCGGCTTGCAAGAGTCACGGCTAAAACAAACTGCGAATGAAATAGCTAAAAATGAAGATTGCCATAATTTTTTACCAGGAAAAAAAACACTGTCTTTTTCATTCAGCTATGATGATTGCAATAAATGCACACAGAGTTAAAAAGTGTCTTTCGTTTAAAAAAATTCAAAAACAAAAGCAAAATGAAATGCAGAAAAAGTTGAGAATGACATTAGAAGAAAAAGAATCATCATGCAACAGCGATTAAAAAATCCTCGTTACATTATTTGTTTTGCATACGTGGCATAATTAATTTAATGAATTTTCATTAACATTGCATAATTTATTTCTTTTTCCTTAAAATCAATTCCGTTATATTTCACTCACCATTAGCTTATTTTGTTTGCTATAAAACATTGAAAATAAATGTTAAACCTGATTTCAGTTGTTTTATTTTAATTTAAATATAATCCCTCATATCCGGACTTTGTAACCAATTTCTCATATCCGGAAGTCGTTCTTAATCCAATTGTCAGGAATTCTACTGTATTATTATTTCCTCAGGTTTCTGCTGTATTCACATTTCCTTCTGGGTTCCAAACAGAGGCCTAAGGTCAGAAATAAATCTCTTGGTAATGTGTGAGCTGTATTTGTGAGCACAGTTTTTTGTATTTCTTTAAGTTATGAGGTACCCAGAATCTCTTCAATGAATCTATTGGAAACATTTCCATTCAATCCAAGGTTTCCAACTTCAACTGGAATTATTGATGTCCTCATGTGCCATATTTTTTAGATTTTCACTTCAAGATCCTTGTATTTAGATAGTTTTTTTAAAAAGATCTTCAAAGATACATTACAATCTACAGGAACTGCCATGTCAATAAGAAAGCATATTCTGTTATTGTGGTCTTTGATCAAGCTGTTTGGGTGATTAGCTTTGATTGAGTGTGTATTGTAAAGTCAGATAAAATTGTTACAGATCCCATTTCTGTAACCCGGTCTCGGTGATGTTCATACCAGTTTCTTGCAGTTTTCTTCTCGTAAAAGTCGCATATTTACCAGTGCAGATATTAGCCCACTATATCATGCCGTGTTTTATATTCAGTGGGTGCTAACACCGTGCAACCTGACGCAAGATGATCAATTATTTCTGGTTATTTATCATAGAATCTGCATTTCGAGTCAACACAATTTTTCAATATGTATGCTTGATAATTTCTAGTTAGCAAGCATTGGTCCTGTGCAGCAAGAATAAAACCTTGGGTTTCAGCTTTTAACCCTGCACTACATAACCATAGATGGGTACAGGGTTTTTCTACATCAGCTTGTTTGGTACGGGCAGAGTATTGTCCATGAAGAGGCTTATCTTGCTATAGTTTCTGCATTTGGTACATTGCAGTTGCTTTCTTTTTTTTAAGTTCTTTGCCGTGGAACTCAGTTACTATGGTTTATTTGCACTTACTTATCCACTTGAAATTCCATTTTGAATTTGTTTATATTTATTATTGTTGTGGATTCCGGGAATGGAATCCTGCACAAATAAATAAACAACGCCAGTAATTGAGATAGAAAAATAAGTGTATTAAACGTAAGAAGTGAAGATTAGTAGTCCAGGAATGTGTGTTAGTAGAAAGTATATGTACAAGTCTCTGTAAGTAAAGCCGTAATATCTCTCTCTCCCTCTCTCTCCTCCTCCCCTCTCTCTCTCTCTCTCTCTCTCTGGACTCTTGTATAACTCTCTGAGAATACCCTGTGTCTGTCTCCGTATCTCTCAACCTGTCTCAACGTAACGCCACCAGCAGGTATTCTCTCTGTCAGTATAAGTATACTTTGGACGAGTCCATCTTATATAAAAAGGGGAGAGCCCCCACAACAATTATTATTATTATTATTATTATTATTGATATTATTGTTAGGAATGATCAAGAGTGGTCTCCCCTTGTTTTGTTACTCTCCTCTTTGAGAGATCTATTTCTGTTAACTGGGATTATAAAAGGACACTATACGTGATCCTTTTATTCTCAATTGAATAAAGCATTCTTAAAGCCTATACCTGCGTACTTTTATCATTACAATTATTAAGTGTATTTTATTTTAATAAATGCAAGGAAATAAACATCAAAATTAAAATTGCATGTTCTGCGACAAAGAACTTCATAAAATACTCAACTGAAGACTGCAACAGGTGGAAAGAGCTTAAGTCATTGGATACAAACTAAATATGATAAATTATAACTGGGTGGATGCACCAGCAGCAAATATGATACGTATATAAATGCTTTCTTAAAATGTTTTCTAAATATTCCCTGCTGAAATGTGATGGTGAGGGATATCTGTTTGTAGATCATATTTGCCATAAAATCCAGTAGTTACAGATAGAAACAAATGTGTATATAGGAAGACATCTTTTAGAAAGTTTTAAATTCGACAGAGGCAAACTTAGATGGATTCTTTATCGAATGCTTCAATAATAATAATAATAATAATAATAATAATAATAATAATAATAATAATAATAATAATATCTAGTTTTAACCTGTCAAAATTTCACAGTTTTTCTATCTGAAATTGTTGACTGTTAATTCTTAAGTTAATGACTGAGTAAGCTCATGGTAAGTTCTACGACAATAAAATATCCATAGAAATTCCCCTATCGTATCGTTAAATATTTGAGTTTAACAACTTTAACAAAATATTGCAATAACAATCGTAAATATGAATGCTGGTCATTATTTTAAGAAGTAAGGGGGTACAGATGAAAAGATTAAAAACTGAAAACTTTTTGCATTTCACTGAAACAGCAGTTAAACACTTCTATCTGCCATTCTTTCTTTCATTTTCTCATTGAAACTAAATAATGCCTTTGATATGTATTTTGTTTTCTCATCCAATCAAAACGGAATAGTTCATTATTTATGAGGTATTAGCAGGAAACACTAAACACTGCTTTCTTTTTTAACTGAAACCAATTAGCGTCTCTGATATGTCTTTAGTCTTTCCACGTATCAAAACAGAATTGTCTATTATTTATGATTTTTAGCTAGGTATAAGATAGTGTTGACCAGCCTCTACCCCTCCCCTTTATTGGCCTTGTGCCACAATTTGTACTTTTTGTTCAAATAAATACCTGTCTATTATTTATGATTTTTTTCTTAAGACAACAGTGTCTATAGTATATCTTAATCATAAAATTAATTGAAAGGTTTTTTTTAATTAAATAATGTCTTAGTTTTATTACAATTTTTTATTTTACAATCGTAAAATTCAGAGCAGATTTTTCGTAACTGGATGTCCTGTTTTTTTATTTTTTATTTTTTTTATCCAATTAACTGCTTTTAACTAATATAAATATTAAGTGGCATGAATTAAATTTCTCAAAATTTCATAAAAATACATAAGTTGCGGGGGTGTCTAACAGATGTAACTGATAAAAAAAAAGAACTTTTTAAAATTTCTAACGTTCTAAAAAGGAAAAAAAAATATCAATACAATAATCAAAAGGCCCTTTGGTTTTCCCTCTTTTTAATAATGACATCAAGATTTTGATAATAAAACTTTGTTTTTGTTAAGTTTTGGGCATTTTTTTTTATCATATATATATATATATTAAGACATTTTTATGTTTATACTTTCTTTTTATAGATACAAATATTTAAGTAAATGCTCTGTTTATAATAAACAGTATTAACAATATTTACCAGCCTGAGAAATTTTCATAGAAAATATGCGTCCTCCGACAGGAATCGAACCTATATCCTATACGGAACCGTCATATAGCCTGACGTGCCTGTACCGATTGGGCCACAGAGGAGCATTCGATTTTACTGTTTTTAAACACAGTTCTCCATGATTTTCTCTCATACATCCATATCTGCTCGATGCGTATCCAAATGTAAACAAATGACGTCACACATTATGAAATGTATAAAGTCCAACAATTATTTTTTAAGACATTTTTTATGTTTACTTAAATATTTGTATCTCTAAAAAGAACATAAAAGAACGCATAAACATAAAAAATGTCTCAATATATATATATATATATACATATATATATATATATATATATATATATATACATATATATATATATATATATATATATATGTATATATATATATATATATATATATATATATATATATATATATATATATATATATATAGTTGAATGAAAGAAAAAAATTCTTTTCTTGTTTCCTTACTTTTCCATCGGTTAATCGTCAAAAATTACGTTCAAACACACAAGATCCCCCAACCACCACGTGAACTGTTCATCCCAACCGAACAATTTCACTTCCCCCACCATTTTTTTTTTTTTTTTTTATTAGGCTGTTCTGGAAAACAATGTCTGATTTTAGAATAAATATTTTAATTGTGTTCTAATATTTGTCTTCATTGTCAGTGGAATTCCATGCCGACTACTGGGGTACTCATCGACATTTCCTTCTGTGTGAAATGTTGGATGTGATGAAACGCCTGCAGCTACGAAGGGTTCAAGGGATGAAGAGCTAGGGATTTTCTTTTGGCTATCTTCCTCTCTTCTATTTCTCTTCTGGTGTTTTAGAAGGATGCTGTTTTTTTTTTTTTTTTGTGAACTGCTCTTCTTCAATTGTTTTTTTCTACATTTTGCATCTCCCAATTGACCGTATATATATATGAATTATATATATATATATAAGTGATTCATCGAGTCTAGAAGAAACCTCAACAGAATGCAGAAAGCACTGGACAGCTGTTTCGTCCTATATTTGGGACTCATCAGCAGTGCGTATCCACTGAGAATTGAATATTGACAGGCAAACATCATACCAACTAACAATGCGTGCCAAATTATTATTGAGATAACTTTTTTCTAATATTTCAAAAACCATCCAATCAATTCACACAAAATTTTCACACAATGTTGGCAATACTGAACTGTGCAATTGCTGAAATTTTTGTACTGATCTGCACAATGTAAACAAACTGGCGCCATATTTGTTATCAGCATGGTGATTTGAGCGTGCCAAATTATTAGAAAAGTATAAGAATTTAGTGAAAAGCAGTTTAAGTGATGCTGAAAAGGAAACTATTACCTCAGAACTCTCATTAAGTAAATCTACCCTAGAAATTTTTAAAATGATAGGGAAGTGGCATCAAACAGTGAAAAATTCACCGCCGACCCTACACAAGTACACAAAAGGGCATATAAAGGCAAGCTGAGGGTTATTTCCCATCGTCTCATGTAACGACTTAAACGAGAGGCCACGAAGAACCCTGGACTTACCAGTCAAGAGCTTTTCAATTGTATTGGGGATCCAACAACAGTCAAACCTGTATCGAAGCCTCCGTTGATGAGAAATCACATTCAAAATTGATTGAAATGGGCCGAGGACAATATGAAGATTGACTTCTCTAAAGTTTTGTTCACAGTCGAAACTCGAGCAACACTTGATGGGCCAGATAGATGGTGCAAAGGCTGGGTAATGAACAGACAGAATCGCCATCAGCGTTTGAGACGCCAACAAGGCGGTGGAGGCATAATGATCTGGGGTGGTATTATTGGAAAAACATTAGTGGGCCCATGGAGAGTACCAGATGGCGTCAAAATGACTGCTGATGCATACATAAGAGTTTATGAAGGAGCATCTTGAACCGTGGATGAAAAGGCAAAGAGTTGCTTTCAGAAGGGCCATTGTTTTTTATGCAAGATAATGCTCCCTCACATGCTACTCACAAGACTACTGAATATTTGAAACAGCTAGGCTTTGATGGACCTCGAAAAATGAAGTGGCCAGCAAATTCTCCGGGTTTGAACCCAATCGAAAACCATTGGAGCATCATGAAGCGAAGACTGTACGCCAACGGACGACAATTCAGGAGCAGCACCGAGTTATGGGAAGCAATTCTTGACATATCTCGCGGTATTACAGCAGATGACATCCTACAATTAACAAATTCTATGGATCGTCAACTTTTTCAAGTAATTTCAAAACAGGGAACGCACATTCCCTATTAATTTGTTTAAAACTGTGCCTTTGTATCTGTTATTATTTGTTTGATTATCCTATTTATTAGCTTCTTTTGATCATAAACATTCACATGCAACATTAATAAACATTTCGTTCGCTCAATTCTGTGAATTTTACTAAACCTTTCTAATAATTTGGTACACTCAAATCACCGTGCTGATAACAAATATGGTGCCAGTTTCTTTACATTGCGCAGTGATTACGCAGATCAGTGTTGCCAACATTGTGTGAAAAATTTGTGTGAATTGATTAGACGGTTTTTGAAATATTAGAAAAAAGTTATCTCGATAATAATTTGGCACGCAATGTATACTAACGTGCCTCAGTAACGAAGAGGTAGCGAACTAGACTCGATATTGCGCCGCTCATTCACAAATTCCGTGGTGGAACTCATCCAAGTTCCTTTACTCATAGGACTGTGCCCCCTAGAGCCATGACTACTATCAATTCTCGGTAGATGGATATATATATATATATGTATGTACTCTACAGCTCAAAGGTTTGTGGCCATCCTTGGTAATTTTTTAAAAATTGTCCTAAAAATTAGTTGCTTTCTACTTTAAATAAGAGAAAATTATTATACATCGTTAAAAAAAACTTAGGCATGATTTTTATTAGAAATTTTATTATGACAAAAAAAAATTCTTTAATTAAATTTTGCTCTCTTCAAAATATCTTACTTTAGCCTTGATTACTGCAGCACAATTTTTTGGCATTCGTTGAAACATTTTTCTCAAAGTATATGTTTTTATAATTCATTTCATTTTTTTTCAATGACTCTAAGAGCTCTTTTTTTTCAGCCTTCAATCAAGTTCATCCCATTCTAATTCGGAGGGTCATTTCAAACCTTTTAACTGTAGTATATATATATATATATATATATATATATATATATATATATATATATATATATATACAAGGTTAATGGTCAAAGTTGAATCAAACCAGGTAACAGTAGTATTAAAATGTGCTCAATACACGTGTGAAAAAAATAAAATAAAAGTAAAAATAATATGTAGAGCTTTTAACTTTAAAAATCAGGAGGTCAGTTGATTTGATTATCTTGCTTTCAACCTTATGGTATCCTCAGCCAATTTTTATCAAATGATCACTTAACGCTTTATCTTTTATTTTTTTATTTTTTTTTGAATCAATGAACACTATATTATTTTTTTTTTTTAAATAACCAAATGCACGACGTTGAATCTAAATAGAAAGGGAGGATGAGGATGTGAAGAAGAAGAAGAAGAAGAAGAAGAAGAAGAAGAAGAAGAAGAAGAAGAAGAAGAAGAAGAACCTCTTGAAGCAGAAACTGATGTCTTGGGTCCTTGCTTACATATAAGGAAATTTCTCTTAAGCATATATGTGACTAGATAAAAAAAAGTACATTTCAATTAACCCCTCCTCTGGTACATTTATTATACCCTCCTCTTCTTCTTCTTCTTCCTCTTCCTCTTCTTCTTCTTTTCTATTACAGTCCACGTTCTGCGTCTGTTTAATTAATCTTTTTTTTAAATATAGCGTTCATTAGGTTTTTCTAAAAAAAGTAAGACATCCAGAGGTTATTTGATAAAAATTGCCTGAGGATATTGTAAGGTAGAAATGAAGGTAACCGATTCAACTAATCTCCTGATTTAAAAAATTATATATATATATATATATATATATATATATATATATATATATATATATATATATATATATATATATTTGCATGAAATAATTAAAATGTCCTCATTGTGTTAATTTTACATGAATCTCCTTCAGAATGTTCTACCCAAACACCTGACGCAACCTGTGTATACACTGAAAAACAGTATTCGGATGTTTGGAAAATAATGTTCAATTTTGGAATAAAACTTTTAATTATGTTCTAATATATTCTTATAATAGTTGCACAAAAAATATTAGTCATTCCTAATGAATAAAAGTGTCCTCTTCATTACTTTTATCAGTCTCTTTCGGAATTTAACTTAAAACATTATATCCACCTCATCTTAAAGATGAAAAAGAGAAAAGAAATATTTACTTTTTTTTACATAAGCTCAAGCTTGGTCATCGTTCTTCTTAAACTGCTGCCTGCATTAACCGGGTGTGAATTACAGGGTGCAGCTGCACTTGTACTTGCAATCTATTTCAGATACCAACCAACTGACAAGCAACTCTTTCTTCATATCTTTCCCTGATAATTATCGTCTGCCTGTCCATACAAAAAACTGCCGGTTCTGATATGTTTTTTCATCATAATCCAATCTTTCATCTTTTAAAGCTCTCATACCGACAAGATTTCCCACTGAAAATCATTTGTCATTCTTCGTGTATTTCGGAGAATTTCAGTTTGGCTTGTCATGGATGCTAATGGTATTATTAGCCATTTCCTAATAAGGAAACATAAGGTATTCACTGACCGATCAGCCAGTTCTACTTGAGTTACTTTTTCTTCACTACATGGTCATCGGGCTCGGATCAAAGTGTAGTATCTGTCCTCATCAGTAATGATACTATTAGCCGTTTTTTATAATGAAACATACGGCATTTATTGACAGAGAAGTAAAGTAGCTTCCCTCTGCCTTTTCTACAAATACTTTCATGGTAATTGTTCTGATGAACTTTCCTCTATGACATCGAGACTTTATGAATTTAAATGTAGTACTAGATTGGCAGCTACGTCTCATCATTTACAGTTGAAATAGTGAGATGTAACCGTATGTTCTATGCAATTAGTTTCTTCTCTCGCACTTCTCACTTGTGGAAGTTGCTTCTTGCTTTCAGTCAACTTTTATCTTCAAAAATTTAAATGCAATGACAATCGGACTATTTTTTCATCTTTGTCGCCATATTTATCACAACATTTCGGCCGTTGTACGCTCCGGCCTTCTTCAGGTGGTTGGAATTTCGAGCTGAACCCTTTATTTCGATAACTGGGGCAGACTGTTCCACGTGCCATGTTTGATGGATGTCAGTTATCAGTTATCTCCTGCTAATTTTCCCTCTGAAAGTTCTCCACTGCCTTAACCGGGTATTGAACTCACACTCTTTGGGTCTTGTCACTGGATCTAACCAACACCTTTATCCACCGTGCCATATGTCCTTGAGGACATCTGGGTATGAATTTCTGGGCATTATAAACCTAATGTCTTCAGCAACCATTTTTACCAGTGCTCATATCGCAATTTTGCTGTTATCATTGTATGTTTTTACCAGAGCTCATATTGCAACTTTGTTGTTAACATTGCTTTTCTCTGGCAATTACTTATTACTGGTTCCTATATTGTATTTATTTCTATGCTTGGTCGGCTCAGGAGATTTTGGTGGCCTAGCATATGTGCTGATTCCTTAAGTTCGAAATTACAACCACCTGAAGAAGGCCGGAGCGTACAACGGCCGAAACGTTGTGATAAATATGGCGACAAAGATGAGGACAATAGTCCGAATAATGTAAATACTGTACATAATACCTCATCCCAGAAAGATAGACAAATACTGAAAGGCCGAAAAGTTGTAATAAATATGGCGACAAAGATGAGGACAATAGTCCGAATAATGTAAATAGTGTACATAATACCTCATCTCAGAAATATAGACAGATACTGAAAGGCCGAAACGTTGTAATAAATATGGCGAGAAAGATGAGGACAATAGTCCGAATAATGTAAATACTGTACATAATACCTCATCTCAGAAATATAGACAGATACTGAAAGGCCGAAACGTTGTAATAAATATGGCGACAAAGATGAGGACAATAGTCCGAATAATGTAAATACTGTACATAATACCTCATCTCAGAAAGATAGACAGATACGGAAAGGCCGAAACGTTGTAATAAATATGGCGACAAAGATGAGGACAATAGTCCGAATAATGTAAATAGTGTACATGATACCTCATCTCAGAAATATAGACAAATACTGAAAGGCCGAAAAGTTGTAATAAATATGGCGACAAAGATGAGGACAATAGTCCGAATAATGTAAATACTGTACATAATACCTCATCTCAGAAAGATAGACAAATACTGAAAGGCCGAAAAGTTGTAATAAATATGGCGACAAAGATGAGGACAATAGTCCGAATAATGTAAATACTGTACATAATACCTCATCTCAGAAAGATAGACAGATACGGAAAGTCCGAAACGTTGTAATAAATATGGCGACAAAGATGAGGACAATAGTCCGAATAATGTAAATACTGTACATAATACCTCATCTCAGAAAGATAGACAGATACGGAAAGGCCGAAACGTTGTAATAAATATGGCGACAAAGATGAGGACAATAGTCCGAATAATGTAAATACTGTACATAATACCTCATCTCAGAAAGATAGACAGATACGGAAAGGCCGAAACGTTGTAATAAATATGGCGACAAAGATGAGGACAATAGTCCGAATAATGTAAATACTGTACATAATACCTCATCTCAGAAAGATAGACAGATACGGAAAGGCCGAAACGTTGTAATAAATATGGCGACAAAGATGAGGACAATAGTCCGAATAATGTAAATAGTGTACATGATACCTCATCTCAGAAATATAGACAAATACTGAAAGGCCGAAAAGTTGTAATAAATATGGCGACAAAGATGAGGACAATAGTCCAAATAATGTAAATAGTGTACATAATACCTCATCTCAGAAAGATAGACAAATACTGAAAGGCCGAAAAGTTGTAATAAATATGGCGACAAAGATGAGGACAATAGTCCGAATAATGTAAATACTGTACATAATACCTCATCTCAGAAAGATAGACAGATACGGAAAGGCCGAAACGTTGTAATAAATATGGCGACAAAGATGAGGACAATAGTCCGAATAATGTAAATACTGTACATAATACCTCATCTCAGAAAGATAGACAGATACGGAAAGGCCGAAACGTTGTAATCAATATGGCGACAAAGATGAGGACAATAGTCCGAATAATGTAAATACTGTATATAATACCTCATCTCAGAAAGATAGACAGATACGGAAAGGCCGAAACCTTGTAATAAATATGGCGACAAAGATGAGGACAATAGTCCGAATAATGTAAATACTGTACATAATACCTCATCTCAGAAAGATAGACAAATACTGAAAGGCCGAAAAGTTGTAATAAATATGGCGACAAAGATGAGGACAATAGTCCGAATAATGTAAATAGTGTACATAATACCTCATCTGAGAAATATAGACATATACTGAAAGGCCGAAACGTTGTAATCAATATGGCGACAAAGATGAGGACAATAGTCCGAATAATGTAAATAGTGTACATAATACCTCATCTCAGAAAGATAGACAGATACGGAAAGGCCGAAACGTTGTAATAAATATGGCGACAAAGATGAGGACAATAGTCCGAATAATGTAAATAGTGTACATAATACCTCATCTCAGAAAGATAGACAAATACTGAAAGGCCGAAAAGTTGTAATAAATATGGCGACAAAGATGAGGACAATAGTCCGAATAATGTAAATAGTGTACATAATACCTCATCTCAGAAAGATAGACAGATACGGAAAGGCCGAAACGTTGTAATAAATATGGCGACAAAGATGAGGACAATAGTCCGAATAATGTAAATAGTGTACATAATACCTCATCTGAGAAATATAGACATATACTGAAAGGCCGAAACGTTGTAATAAATATGGCGACAAAGATGTAGGACAATAGTCCGAATAATGTAAATAGTGTACATAATACCTCATCTCAGAAAGATAGACAGGCAATGACAATCGCTGTTTTCTGTCTTCTTAATTTCTATTCTTTTATTGTTCTCTTTTTCCTTAATAGTTTTTTATTCTCATATTCTCTAACACTGAGTAATCCCTTGTGTCTTAAGAGCTCAATTGTCTTGCTTGGGGCTGTAGGGATAGAAAAGGCGATTATCTCTCTTTGGTCGAGATGTAGTTATATAGGACGTGACGGCCACTTAATGACATCACTTCATTTGAGTGATGAAAGCAGTCAGTCATACGGCATTTCAGCTTCCAGGAGTCAAACAGACTAGTTGTTTTTTTGTTTTTTTAGCTTAGTCCCCTTGGCCGGAGCTGAGGCTAAATTTGTCTCCTTACAAACCATTTTCCTATGGAAATATTTCTTCACCAAATATAGAAAATATCTCCAGCTCGCAGTCCTCAATTTGGGAAAATCACGATTTTCCGCTTGCGGAATACACCCTCGCTAGCGACATAGTAAATAAATCTGCCTCGCTCGAGTCTGGAATCCTAAATATGGCTTCTTTAGAAACACAGAAGAATCTCCTGCAGCTCCAGTTCCCATTGAGAATTATTATACGTAAGACTATTTCGTTCTCTTTTCACACTGCGTGTGATTGCATATATGTGTTATGTTTTGTCCACATAGGGCTTATATATATATATATATGATTTAGCAGCATAAACTCTCTTTGAGTGCTATTCCGTTCCGTTCGTGAAATAAGGTGTTATTATATCATGGATATATTATTATAGTAGAAGCCATACCCAGCTGGTCGATCAGAAAAAGCATTCAATTAGAATGGAGCAAAAACAACATCATGTTTAGATGTAACAGAGTCTATCTTCAATTATTTTAAAGTACTTTCATTAAAAACATTTTGAATTAATGCAGTTACTGATATAACAAAAGTAGTCCATATTTATTCAATCGAAGTTAGCCGAGGACATGAAAGGGTAAAACAGGCAACATGAAAACCCACTTCAGACCACAAGTATTTTGGAGTTTTTGAAATTCAATTTGTCAGTGTGATACCAGGGATGTAAAAGAGGATACATTTATAAAGCAATTGTCAAGTTTGATGAAAATTGGTTGAAAGATCAACGAAAAATAAGAAAGAAACCAGTAAAAATTGTCATTTTTCGCTATTCCCGTGGGTTTTTATTATATGGGTGAACTCAGTTATCAAGTTAAATAATCAACTTATTCTTGGCTAAAAATGAGTGAAGTTTGTATTACATTGCTTGAAAATTGAGGGAGTTTTTACTTTAAAATTTATATCGAAATCGATTTTCCATTTTCCGCGGGTTTTCGCTAAACACAGTGGCGTAGAAATAAAAATGAAATATTGTTGAGCTCGTCATGATGTAAGTAACCTACATACCGAGTCTGAATAAAATCAGAGGAAAAAAAATTGAATTTATCGATTTTTGATCGGCTTTATTGATTATTGTTTTTTTGAAAATTATCGATTTTTACGCTAAGAACCTATCTCTTAGATTGTACAATATATGTGCCAAGTTCGATTTTATGATTAAATTTTGCTCTCATCAAAATATCCTACTTTAGCACAATATTTTGGCATTCGTTGCAAATTTTTTCCTCAAAGTTTGATAATTGATTCCATTTTTTTTTCGATGACTCTAAGATATCGTTTTTCTTTTTTTCAACCTTCTGTCAAGTTCATTCTGGGGGTTTCTTCAAACTTCTAAACTGTAGTATATATATATATATATATATATATATATATATATATATATATATATATATATATATATATGTTTGAATAAAAACAGACCACGTTAAGGTTCCATGTAATAAATTATTTCACCATAACCCCTTTAACAGGGCTCTGGATCATCAGACTTTACTTCCGAAAAATGAAAAGAAATTCACACATTTTTGACGGACCTCATCAAGTATACCTAAATTTCGAACGTGTTAAAAAATATTAAAAAATATCAAAAAATAATTTAAATATACTTTTGTCTTTCATCTTAATAATAACATAAGCGTTTTGACGATAAAAATTTATTTTCGTTAAGTTTGTGGCATTTGTTTATTACGCTATGCTGTTTTCCCGCGAAAAAGTGGAGGTACCTACAATATATCAACACACGTACATATATATATATATATATATATATATATAATATATATATATATATATATATGTGAAAATATTGTAGAAAATAGGAAAGAAACTGGTTTGGTAAATAATCCAAAGTTCCTTATGTAGCGTGTTGGAATCATATTTTTAAATAAATAATTATATATATATATATATATATATATATATATATATATATATATATATATGAGGTTCATGGTCAAAGTTGAATCAAACCAGGTAACAGTAGTATTAAAAAGTGCTCAATACACGTGTGAAGAAAATTAAATTAAATTAAAAATAACATGTAGAGTTTTTAACTTTAAAAATCAGGAGATCAGTTTTTTAATACGCTACTTTGGTTTCAACCTTACAGTATCCCCAGGCGATTTTTATCAAATGTCCTCTCAACGCTTTTATTATTTTTTTTAACTAATGAACGCTATATTATTAAAAAAAAAACAAAAAAAAAACGCACCACGTTGAATGTAATATAAATGGAAGAGGATGTGAAGAAGAAGAAGAAGAAGAAGAAGAAGAAGAAAGTCTTGAGTCCTTACACATTAGGAAATTAATTTCAATTGGATGGATCTTGAGTGAAAAGATATCACAGACAGACACACAGACATCCTCTGTTTTATTATAGAGAGATCATGCTCATAGTAGGGGAAATGTTAACAGGAGAATAAACCCTTCTTCTATAGCACATCCTTTAGGGTGAAATAAAAATGTGTTTCAGTTTAAATAACTATATATATTTACACTTTACAAGTTTATAGAAATATATGAAACAACTACTATGCAATTTTTATTATTTAGCATATAAATCTATTTATAGAGAAATAACTATGAAAACATTTTTTTATTCATAAATTTATAAAAATATCTGTGAAGAAGAGAATTTAAAGAAACACATCGTTACGAATACACATTTTTACACTTTTTACGGCATTTCTTTCATTTGCTCTCATCCCATGAATTCACTAAAATGAGCACTTCGACGTGTTTCAATTGTTAGTAAGCTTGATTCACTAAATCAATTACAACTGAGTGGTGAGTTCGATGATCTTCGATCCGTGCTGAGATCTCTACACTTTCGACTTTGTGTCACATCTAAGCTACACTTAGAAATTCGCCATAAATTCGCTATAATAGTTTTGCTAGCCTTGTTTTTTGTTTTTTGTTTTCAAAAAAGAAAACGATTCCTGATGTGGAAGCTGAAAAGAGCAAATGTAAATGTATATACTCCTTTTCTCACATACCACAATAATAACCAAACAGTGAAATTAAATAGTTTTTAAAGGAAAACGGTGAAAATGATCAATTTAATATGAAAATATAACAAATTGCGGAAGATTTCTACAGTAAGGACGAATTTTTAAAAGGATGTCATTTTTGGTCTGCTCATGACAAAAATAATAAAATATTGAGGAAAATCTACGGTTAAAAAAATGAATTTTTATAAGGATGTCATTTTTATTTGGTCTGCTGGTCAGGTAACAGAAATATTATAACATCTTGAGAAAGATCTACGGTAAAAAAAATAAATAAAAGGATGTCAGTTTTATTTGGTCTGCTCATGACAATAGTAACATATTGAGGAAAATCTACGGTTAACTTAAAAAGAAAACGAATTTTTAAAACAAAAGGATGCCATTTTTTATTCGGTCTACTCGTAATTCTACGATAAGAATGAAAACGATGTCACTGATATTCACCCCGTTCATGGAGAATCTAAATAAACTACAGTGTAACCCGGATATAAGAGAGTTGTCGGTACCGGAGAATAAGTCTCTTATATCCGGGTTTCTCTTATACCCGAGTTTCTCTTATACCCGGGTTTCTCTTATACCCGGGTTTGGTCTATTATATATACACAGGCTCTAATTTGGGACCTGATAAAATCTCTCTTATATCCGGGTTACACTGTGTAATAAAAATAAAGAATTTTATTTTCCCATAATGTAAAAGAAAAAAAAGAAAACCAAAAAGAGTTTCCGGTCAGGTGTGAATTTTATGGCCCCACTTCCGAAAGATGATCGGTCTCTTTTCATCTTGATTTCGGACGTGTTTGATAGCCGTGTCAGCGAAGTGGAGATTCGGCCACCCTCACTCAACCTCCACACATTTGCATCATTGTACCCACATGCGTCAATAAACATTACCGATTCATTTTCTACTCTTCTATTTCTCTCTTTGTTTTGTTCATTTCGGTCCAAATCTGTTCGCAGTACGAAGTCAAATAACAACCGCCACCCCCTACAGTAGACTTTTAAGTTATTAGCTTGAGAAAATAAAAAAATGATTTATTAGTTTTTTAAATTAATAATGGTTCCAACGAGGAATAATACAACTGGCAATTCAGATCAGCCGAAAAAGAAATCCATCATCAACTGGTTGGTTCCTTTAAAAGAGAAAAGGTGTTGACGTTCTTGCTTGACTTAAAGAAAGAAAGAAATCGTATGCTGACGTTAAGATCTGCAGTACAAAATAATCTTCTGTCACATTACTTTTTTTTATGGCAACATATTGTTAGAATTGTTCTATTGTTGTTAATCTCTTACTGTGTCTAAGAAGATCTACAGTAAGATTAAGAAGAACGTAAATTCTATTCGTCACATGTTTTATTACAGTCTATACTCTATGATAATAAAATAATTGTTCTATATTAGTTACTAGCAGTAGAACCCGGCGTTGCCCGGGGATGTAACAGTAAGAGATAGATCAAGTATCGACCATCATAAAGACTGAAAAATAAAATTGACAAAGATTATTGTTTAAGGTTGACGGACACGCATGTCTTAATTAGATTTTTTTTTTTATGAATTGGTCAAACCCAAACACAAACAAAAACATTGTTTTCAATCGTTATGAGTCTATCGATTGAATAGAATTTTATTATAAACAATTGTCTTGTAAATGGAATTTTTAAAGCATTCTGAATGTAGAAATAAAGAAAAAAGTGTGCAAGACAATAAGAAACACTACCTGCCAAAAAAAAAGTGAAGTTTTGTTGAAATCAGTTGAAAAATGTAGGAAATCCAATCCCATATATAAACGAACACACACACACACACACAATCAACCTGGGTTTTATAATAAGTATAACTCGATAACTCGATATTAATAAGTATAACTCGATATGAGTTGTCCCCCTTTCATTAATGCCTCTTAATCTTGTTTTCAAATTGATTTCGTGCAAAAACAATTGCAGTTTTGGGCGCTGTCAGAACCACCGCAAGGTAATTTTACGTAGTCCTGTGAAGTTTTGTTGAAAAATGTAGGAAATCCGATTCAATATATAAACGAACACACACACACACACAATCTGCGTTTTATAATAAGTAAGATTGTTGTTAAGTTTGTGATGATTATCATCATCATACTACTAGGAAATTTGTCCCGGCTTTCCCGCATCAAAGGGTTGAAGTTAAAAATTGGATTGAGGTTTAAAAAATTGCGAAAAAACGCGAGTAAAAACAGCAAGATTAGAGCGGATAAACTCTATCTTTTAGGCGCGTACGAATAAAGAAAAAAAACTCCTGCTCGGTGAGTAACGATAAAAGAAGAAAGTATTTATTTACATATACAGAAAAAAAAAAGTTAAAGGGATAAAAGGACAATTAGGAGAGAAAGAAAGAGAAAAGAGAAATTGTTCTTAACTTAAAAAAAGGCTTGCTCAAAATATTTCTCTGGGCGCCTAAAGAGTTCTTTAAGCGATTAGAATATTATTGTTAAGGTTCAGTTAGAAACACTCACAGTTCTTATAGAGTTGGAAATTTGTTCGCAGATGAAGGAATCCTGCAGCTGAGTGAGTTTTTGGTCGACGACAGAAGTCCAGTGGGTTCGTCAGAACGAGTGGTGAAGGGATACAGCTTTTTGGATTGGAGTGGACCGACGTTCGTTCTTGACAGCCCTTTTTAGTAGTTCTTCTTTGGTGAAAGAGGTACTGGAGCTCCCTAATGTCGACCTCACAGATTTCTCACTGGCAAAATAGGCAAGATTCTCCAAATTTATGGAGTTTTGGTAGTCTCCGATAGATCGGGGACTTTTTCATCCAAAATCGTTGTACAAATTTCCTGGCCCCTCTGTTGGTCAGAAAACACATTCTTATCTCTGATAAGAATCAGGACCCTGGGAGCTGGTTTCGAAGGTACTGAAAACAGGTTGAAGGTAAGAAGCTGTGAGGTTTCTCCCAGACTTTATGGCACCATGGAAAGAATAATGGTGGTGAAATTCCTTTTTATATTTTCCAGCTCTCTCGTTAGTCAGAAAATATATTCTTATCTCTGATAAGAATCAAGGCCTTGGGAGCCGGTTTTGAAAGTAAAAAGAGGTTGGGGTGGGGATAGAAAAAATAGCGAGAATGTGGACTTGCGAAAGTGTTGTTCTCAAAATAAATTCTAACGATACACATACATACATACTTATGCAAATTCAAATTATACAATCACAAGCATTCATTGGATAATAAATCAACACTACTGTGTAATGCGACAATTTTATAATCGCTATATTTTCATGTAGTCGATTTCGTGCACTTTTGGGAAAATCGGATCCCAGAAGTTTTTCGTGAGACTCCCCAAAGCTCGCTCGCTGATTGGTCAATGCCAACCAATCAGATTATCTGCACATGAAGAATTATTCTTCCCACGCAGCTTTTTTTGAGCCGATGATCACCTATATAAGCAAAGAAAATTCTCAGCTGCCACAGAAATCCACGACAGTTGAAACCATGTGCCAATCTTCTCACTCACACCACCACTCACATGCTGAATATTCCCTATACTCACATAATATTTTTCTTACACAGCAAAACTATTGAAAACATTTATTACCAGAAACTATTACAACCTTATTTCTTTCAGTGAACTTTGGAACAATTGATAGTTAAAGAGAGACAACTCTTGTTTTACTCAATGCTTTTCTTTCACATCCTTGTTTGTACATCTTGTTAAATACAAATTTTATGTGTAATGATGTCTTCGGCTTATCCTCTTTTTCTTCACGTCAGTTTGGCTTCCTAATCTAAGTTAAATTAATGTGGTGAAGTCTGCCACATTTCAATCTCTTATTGAGTCTAAGATTTATGATAAGAACGAATCTTCTATCCGTCACATAACTTTTATTACAGTCTATTACAATAATTGTTCTATTTTATTATTAGTTATTGTTGTTAATCTCTTATTGTGTCTAATAAGATCTACGGTAGGAACGAATCTTCTGTAGAGGACCGTGTGGGTTTGAGTGTTGTTGAATTAGGAACACGTGTTGTTTATTCTTGCTAGAAGGTCCCACTACAAGAACAGGGCAGACTCAATTGAGTCCAACCGAAGATGTAAAGACCGATATATATATATATATATATATATATATATATATATATATATATATATATATCAACAAATATATATATTTATCGACAAAATTTACAAGTGCAAAGACATCAACATCTGTGTTTGTTTGTGAACGTAAAGAGTTTGTGTTTTGGTGAATGTTCGTACGTACGTCGATGTGTGTTTCATAGTGTTTTCCCACAAGTGGGAGAAAACACGGATTTCTACGAGAGATCACATTTTTAAATGTGTCCGCTGAAATGCAAAGTGAAAAAGAGAACGAGGCAAGAAGTCGACCAGTATTTATAGTGTAGGGAGAGCGACCCCTAGTGAACAATTAGGGAATTAAGGAGGAGCTAACTCCGACACTTCTATCCGTCACATAATTTTTATTACAGTCTGTTGTAATAATTGTTTTATTTTATCATTAGTTATTGTCGTTAATCTCTTATTATGTCTAACTAGCAGCATGGCCCGGCGTTGCCCGTGCTTGATTAAAAAATCGTACGACTCATACAGCAATCGCTATCACTTGACTTAAAATATTTTTGCCCTTCCTTGCCTTTAAAGAAGTGCCCTTTGCTGTGCTGATGTTGCTACATGCCTTACTTCTTGCCTATCTCACACTGCGAATTTTTTCTAAGCTCTATACTAAACATTAAATCTGTTACGAAAAAAGAATTAAACAAAATGAACACAAAAACGATCAGCTTTAAAAAAAAAGGACTTGTAACTGGAAAAAACCGAATGAAAAAAGAATGTTAACAACAAATACTTTTTCACACCTAACCCAGTTCTGCGGAATCAGAATCAACGTTGAGTTTAAGCAAGCGAATGAGTCAATTGGAGTAAAGTGCCATGCAGATTTAAATTTTTCCCACTTGTGATGAATGCAGCTATTGATTTTTTGGCATGCTAGCATGCTAGTTAACATTCGTGTCAGTCAGCTGTTGGCTCTCACGCTGACCAATAGAAAATGGCCTATTCGTGGCAGCCAGCTATAGGCTCTCACTCTGACCAGTAGAAAATGGCCGCAAAACTACATGAAAACAGCCGTAGAAGCATGAAAAAATCGATTATTTCCACTATCAACGGGAGTTGGGAAACGCAAAGTCGATCTTGACTTTCCCACTAACTTGGAGCATGTGCATGTAAATTTTGGTGCAAATCCGTCGAAAATTGCAGCTGTGCTTTCGTTACACACACACACACACACACACATCCTGCCTTTTATAGAATGTGATAAGATCTACACTTTGTAGATACTACATTGACAGTAAGAATAAATTTGTCACATAGAGTTTAATACAGTATTATTTATAATTCTTTTTTATATTAGTTTTTTTTTTTTTAAGCATTTCACCCCAAGCAAGGCGGGTAGCCATTAGGGCGCAAGGGGTTACAGAAAATTTAGAGCAAGATCAGATAGGAGTGATAGAAGAAAGGATGAGGGTAGTGGATAGATCAAGGCAACTGGAGATGTCGATTGACATTACACTTGAATAGCTGGAGATTATAGCTCACAGGGAAACAGGAATAGGGAAGGGAGTTCCACAGGTGAGAGGTGCGAGACATGAAGCTATTAGAGTAGAAGAGACGGCTACATTTAGGAGTTTCGACAGTGAAGGTGTGAAAGCGGGATGCCAGCCTCGTAAGGCGCTGGAACTCATGACGTCTGGGAACCAGCGAATGCAGCTCCTCGGAGCAATTTCCATGAAAGTATTTGTAGAACAGACAGAGGGAGGCGACGGCGCGTCTGTGAAAAAGTGACTGTAGACGAGACGACAGAGCAGGGCCAACTACATTGCATATCTGCCTCTGGAGCCTATCAAGAACCCCGAGGCAAACAGAAGGGGCACCAGACCATATATGGCAGCAATACTCCATGCAAGGGCGAATTGTTGATTTGTAGATCTGGAGGATCGACTCCGGGGAGAAAAACTTAAGTTGTTAAACTGTTATATTGGTGTGAATTCGTTCCAACAATCCTCGTCGCCGCTGTTATATACCGTGCTAAGGGAATAAACTCATAACATCAGGTGTATACTAGAAGGAAGGTTTATTGTACACAACCAGTACAATATGAAATACGGTACAGTTATACACACAGGTCAATCTAGTAGAAAGTGCCACTAATTGGAAGGTCGGACGTGCTTGCGTCGTCTCACTCTCACGCTTCTCCCCCGAGTCTCTCGTAGACGGTTGACTTTATAGGTACTTACTACTTATAGTGTAATCATTCATGGTGGGTGAATGGTTATTCCATTACATCATAAACTCTTATTGTGCCTTATGCTATCTTTTATTAAAATATATATTTTTATAATTGCCCTATTTAATTACATTTTTGTCAATCTCTTCTGTTTATAAATTCTAAAGATGGCGTCGTTTCCTTTCAATGTACGCGAATTTTAAGTATCGGCTTTCGATTCCAAAATGCAAAACATTTTTAAACAATCTGAACCTGGACACTTGAGAAATTCTCTCTCTCTCTCTCTCTCTCTCTGAATGAATGAATTAGACAAAAATAGAAACTTGAAATAGAACTCTAAGTAATTGTTTACTGTATCCGTGATAACACGATACCTATGCCAGAGGTGTAACCATAGCAACATTCCTCTGAGTGAAAATGGAGAGTTTTCTACTGCTTTGAAGAATGCGTGGCTGTTATTGAAAATTGGAGAAGAAAGAGACGGTTGTGTGGAACATGTTAAATGCGTGGCAGGATTGGTGGAGAATATGGATCTTGCGTCCGAAGGGACGGTTGCTAGAACCCGGGAAAAAAGAGAGAGAGAGAGAGACAATGATGATTATTTTTCATAGAATCATTGTCCATCTGGTACTGACGTTTGAATAAAGAAATTTATACCTGGGTTGTTGTCCAGGTAAGACCCACTGGGTGTATTGGACCCCTTAGCTTTCGTTAAGGGATCCAACTAGAAGGAAAACGCGTAATTTGTAGTTTAAACCCCGCGCTTAGTTTCTAATAAAATCCTCTCTAATAATAACTTAGGTGTAAATTTACATGTTTAATTCGAAAATGACAAAAATTTTGCTAAAATCTACCGTTTTGGACATATCGACAATAAAAGTTCGGATTTATTCGGGTCGAGTCCGTCCGCCATTACTAACGTTGTTTTCATACGTTTGCCTCGAGCAATCATGCGCGGAGGCTTACTTAGTTAACAGCCTTTTTACTGATCTTACTCGTTTCAATTACTGCGCAAAACAAAAAAGAAGTCTTCAGACATTTTTGAAACTGAAGCTTGTATTGAATTTTTTTTTAGTAAATTTATTTAAGTTATTTAGAAAAGCAATGACAAGTGTTTTTGTTTTTTTGTTTTTTTTGTAGGGAAGCTCTTTTTGTTGTCTTTTTATAGTTAAGCTTTTTATAGTGAAGTTGTAATAATCATGAATTCTTGGTTAAATAATAATAAAATAAATAATAAAACATAATAATCATGCCCTTTTTAAATTTTGCACAAAGTTTGCGCATTGCGTGCGCATTAATCAAGACATGTGAAGCTTCGGCGCCTGATTACTCGAGGCAAAAGTAAATAAACAACGCCAGTAATGGCTGCCGTGCTGTAGCCGCGACGCAAATATGTCCGAACTTTTATTGTCGATAACTCCAAAACGACAGATTTTACCAAATTTTGTTTGTTATTTTAGAATTATGCATGTAAATTTACACCAAATTTTAACTATTCGGGATATTTTTATTAGAAGCTGAGCGCGGGGCTTAAACTGCAAATTACCCAGAAAAACTCTGATATAACACCTGAGACTTGGCAACATCCAATAATGTTGACTGGTTCTTCTATTGGGCCACATGCTCTTCCATTGGGCCGCATACTGTTCTATTGGGCCACATGCTCTTCCATTGGGCCGCATACTGTTCTATTGGGCCACATGCTGTTCTATTGGGCCACGTGCTCTTCCACTGGGCCAGATGCTGTTCTTACTTAGAGAGTAGGACTGACCCAACGAAAAGTCATTCTCCACTTTAAAATGTTCCATGCACAGATATTGCTTGATATCGAAAACCACAAATGATTCTTGCAATGGTCATATTCGACAACAAGGTGACAGACATCATATACAAAAAGAAGAGAGAGAGAGAGAGAAAGAAAGAAAGAAAGAAAGAAAGAAAGAAAGAGATGCGGACATAGTAATCAATACCGCATGGCGATTGTCAGTTCCACTCTTCGTGGTTTTAAAATGGTTTGATGCGTAAAACTAACAGTCACCATGAAGTGTTGTTCATATCTAAAAACATACTCTTCTTAGCTACTGAGAAACCTCACTCCCATAAATATATCAATTTTTAAAGAACACCAGATAGATAATGAATAGGCTGACATCGATAGATAGATGTTAATTTGACTGAACTATGTATCATGGGAGTCCTAAATCCGTTTGATACAGGTGATTTTTTTAAAAGATTGTAAAATTAAACCTGTCACTGACAGCATTCAATTCAACAAGATTCCAACGGCTTTCTTTGTAAAAAAAAGATGCAGAAAATAGCAATTGTTCAGAACTCATCATCCTACTAAAATTATGCTTGTCTTTTCCGTCGTTAATTAGCACGACCGTTACTTCCTGTCAAGGCCTCATAGACTATTCTGCGTTTTGATCGCGTGGAAAGAGGCGAAAAGCCATTACTTGGTTTCAGTGAGATAATGAAAGAAAGAAAAAGAAAAGGGAATAGAGAAGTGACGAAATAAAATCAAATTAAACTGATACGAACAGATACTACACTTTGATCTCAGTCAAAATGCCGAGAAATGATAGCGGTGTGTACTCGTTCCCCCACGGGGACGAGATGTGACACAAGTCTTTTTTAAAGTGGGGACTCTATCGCGTACACCCGGGCAAGGGACAAAAATTGCTCACAGACCCCGTAACCGTCGGCTGCGCTGGCCTCGATGCGAGCACCGATCCCTTCCTCTGGTGCAATGGGGAGGGCGGCGGCCTCGGACAGCTGTTCCCCAGGGCTGGGCATCTCTTCAGTATAATTTTCCCAGTTGCCCCTTGGACAGAGAAGCCCCTGAGCGCACTCTGCCCAAAGACAGAGACCCAACTGAGAGATGATAAGTCATCGCAGCCAAAAGGCTGATAAGTGAAAAACGGCATTTTTCAAATGCACATTATCGAACGGCGGAAACCAAGTAAGACAATCAGTAAAAATTCAGTTACTATAAATTAAATAAAATAACATCGTCTGCTGAATTTTTTAAAAGAAATTATTAAGAGAAATGTTGGTAAGACGGGGATTAGACTAGAAAGATAAAAAAGAAATAAGAGAAGATAAAACGTCTCCTGCCAACACCTCATAAATAATGGACTATTCAGTTTTGATCACGTGGAAAGAGAGGAAAAGACACTACTTGGTTTCAGTGAGAAAATTAAATGAAGGGAAGATAGAAGTCTTTAGCGCCTGTTTCAGTGAAATGGAAAGAAGTTGTCAATTTCAAATCTTTTCATTTGTACCCCCTTACTTCTTAAAATAATGACCAGCATTCATATTTACGATTGTTATTGCAATATTTTGTTAAAGTCGTTAAACTCAAATATTTAACGATGTGATCGGGGAAATTTCTACGGATATTTTATTGTGTTAGAACTCGCTATGAGCTCACTCAATCATTAACTGAAAAATTAACCTTTATCAGATAAATTCAAATAGGAAACCGTGAAATTTTCACGGGTCTTTCTAGTCTAAAAACAATTGATTAAACGTGAGAGTTTTGATTAAGCTCAAACGACCATAACTTGGAATGTGAACAAACTTAGGCCAGTCCTGAAATATTGAGACTGTCTACTTTCAGATTAGATATCGCATATATTACTTGGGGAATGTTCTAAAAATGCCAAATGTCCTCTTGTTCTCGTCCCGACGCACTCACCTAAAGCTTACTAAATGACCAAACCTGAGAGAGAGAGAGAGAGAGAGAGAGAGAGAGAGAGAGAGGAAGAGAGAGAGAGGGGATATGCAGGTGGTGAAATTGGGGAGTAGAGTTCAAATTCACTTACACGCAAACTATGGGTTAAATAGTAGGACAAACTTCCTCTCCCTAAACTGTTTTTTTTTTATGTTTTCTTTATTTTCTCTACCCACACCCTTTTTTTCTCCCTTTTTTTTTTCTCTTGAAAATGATTATTTTTTAAACTTTCCTTTATGGTATCTAAACTTTATGAATTTAAGCACAGTACTAAATTGCCAACAATCTCATCATCTTACAGTTGAATTGGTGAGATGTAACCGGAAGTTCTATGCTAACAGTTTATTTTCTCGCATTTCTCGCTCGTGGAAAACTATTCCAGCTCCATGCTTCACAACCAACTTTGATCTTCAAAAATTTAAATGCAATGTCAATCCTTATCTTCAGTCCTCATTTTTCTATTGTTCTCTCTCCTTAACGTTTTTCTTTTATTCTTTTGCACTCAGTAACCTCCCTGTCACTTTATTGCCTTACTGAAGTGAAATGATTAAAAAAAAACAAAGAAAAATTATCAAACATGTGCGAGTTTTGATTAATTTCAAATGACCATAACTTTGTAAATAGTTGGATTTGTGACAAACTGAGGCCAGTTCTGAAATGCTAAGACTGTCTACTTCCAGAGCAAATATCCCTTGGGAAAATATTCCAGAAATGCTAAATGGCCTTTTGTGGTTTTTTAGACTCTTTGAATGATTTTCAGCACGATTATTAAAAATTATACACATTAAAAAGAAGAAAAAAACGTCTTTGGGATTTTTGTTTTGTGTTATTCGAAGATGGGAGGAAGTCATATTTTCCTTAAGACGTCATTTTGGGACTTAAATTTAGAATATAATGTAAAATTGTAAACATTTTTTCTAAGTGTTTCATCCCAAGCAAGGTGATAATGCCACTAAGACGCAGAGAGTGAATAGAAAATGAGAAAAATTTAGTGAGAAGCAGTGCGGAAAGAACAGAGAAGAAACAGGGTTCAAGAAGACAGAAGATGGCGATTGACGCTGCATTTACGTTTTTGAAGATTATAGTTATCAGGTAAGTAAGAAATTGGGATGGACTTCCACAGCTGAGAACTGATAGAAATGAAACTGTTAGAGTAGCGGCTACATCTAATTAATTCAGCAGTAAAACGGTGAGACCTAACTGCCAATCTAGTAGCACGCTTAAACTCATATAATCGAAGCACCAAGAAACAAAATCTCATCAAAACAGTTGCCATGAAAATATTTGTGGAAAAGAGAAAGGGGAGCCACATTACGTCTGTTAGAAAGTGACTGAAGTCGATATGGCGAATCAGGATCGATTACATTAGAGAACTTCTTTTAATCATGAGAACCTTGAGATGTACAGCAGGAGCACCGGACCAGAGATGGTAGCAATATTCAATGCACGATAAATTTATAAATGTGCAATGGTAGATTTGTAAATGTGCAAGGTGGATTCTGATGAGAAAAATTGTCTGTCACGACAGAGTGAATCAACTTTCCTTGCAGTAGATGCAGCAATTGATCCGATATAGTTGCTCTACTTCCTGTAAGTGGAAAGGCGGAGTGTGTTGCTCTCCTGGAATTTAGCATCGGCCAAGCTGATGGCAGACAGAAAAGATTCTCTGTAGTGATTAAATGAAAGCAGTTTTGTTTTGGAGACGGAAAAATTTACAAGCCATTTCTTGCCCCAGTTAACCACTGACTGAAGGTTCTTTTCAAGAGAACTTACCAGGTTTACTTTGTCGGATATGTTGGACGTGCTTCTAAGACAGGGGTAAATGGTTGTATCATCTGCATAAATACCTATTTGGGAACTGATGACATCGGGGAGATCATTGCTGAAGATCAGAAACAGCGTAGGTCCGATGATATAACCCTGGGGGACCCTGCGTTAGTTTCAAATGATCAAGAAGCATGTCCTTTCCACACAACCTTCATTACACGATTTGTTAGGGATGATTGGATTAAGTCAAATATTCGCCCCGTAACACCATGGTCCTTGATCTTGCGTAGAAGGCCATCACATCAAACCCAATCGAACACCCTCAAGATATCTAGAGCAATAGCCCGAGCATCGCCATTCTTATCTAACACGACACTCACCCTGATTCCCACCGACTAGACAATAATTACGCCACGTTGTGCCTCGATTCTCGTTCACGTCAGTGGGCACCGAAAACTGCGAAAGGCCCGCTGCATGTCCACAAGGTAGCGAAAATGAAAACTTGCGCGTGCCACGTCGAGAAATGATAAAACAGATTCCAATTTCATAAATTTCAATATAGTTCAATTTCAATATAATTTTAATAGTTTCCAATCTCATAAAATAATCTTTTCATTCAAGGCTTCTGTAGCGATATCAGGGTCAGCTGATATCGTGTTAAATGGAAAATATCTGAGCTGTCACAAAAATGATTTCAGAAATTTATTTGAATGATGACTATCAGCTAAAAGAAGTGACCCTCACTATGACTAACGACCCGGACAAAGAGCGTCACTCAATGAAGATAAATTACTTTTTTAGACAAAGATGACAAGACAAAGGTCAATGTTCTCTATAAGACAGTGGTCACTACCTACGAAAAAAGAAGAGTGACGCAGTGACAAGAAAAACACTACGCATCGACGGGAAAGAGAAGACGCCCGTTAGACAGTTCACCTCCTCCCTCATTTACGTTTCATCCCTGTTTCACTCGTCTATAGCAGTAGGTCACAACTCGAGAATAAAATCTGTTTACTGCTACAAATTCTCATGGTTTTAAATTCATGGGTAACGATTAATTTTAAGCGACAGGAGTTTACTGGAAGAAGTTGCACCCTGAGAACAAACCTGGTGTCTGGTTTGAGCTGCAACGCTATACTTCGCTTGTACAGTTTGGGTGTGTAGGTAGGTGACCCCTGAGGAGAACTTTCGTTATATCAATCTAGCGGCTCAGTACTTCTCCTTACCAGCTCTCCGACCATTTACAGACCACGACGTGTGGCTGAAATTAAGAACCGGCGACATCGGAACTACGCGTGGTACACTCTGTCCCCGGCGAATTTCCGATGCCAGAACTGGTTCCACCGATCCCAATCACAAATTGTTATATAAACCAACAACCGGATACATCCCATATCCGGTTTTGCCGTCACGTGCCCCCCAAAAGCTCCCATCCATTCACTCTTCCGTTCCCATGAGGACAGTGGATGCCACTTAGAAGTCGCCTTCTAAAACAACAATCGCTGAATGCGGGTTCCAGTTGAAATTAATTACCGTATTTTCCAGTTTACAAGACGCACTTTTTTTCCTAAAAAAAATACCCTGAAAATACGTGTGCGTCTTCCGAGACGTATGTAAGGACATGTAGGGGACATGGATTTGTATGTTAAGTCAATACACTATAATGTTAGCTATCTAATTCAGCCTTTTATATGGTATAACTTCAGTACTTAGCTGTTACAAGCATTTCCCAGACTATAAACCTTCCTGGAGCTGCAAGCTTAAACATGATCTGTTTACTAGCAGCGGCGGCAGGCTTTCTGCTCTTGACCATACAAACAAAATCGGACGAGTGGTTAATGTAAACAATATGTGACACCAGTATGTGAGGGACGCATGGTGAATGTGTTTTTGTATGAGAATGACGTGGTTTTCTTAGAATTTCCTTTTCAATATTAGGGTGCGTCTTCCAAGCCGCAGAAGACGGAAAACACGGTAATCCACAATTCGGCCAAATTCAAAACTGACAAGGATTTCCATCTTATTGAAGCAGGCGTTAAATGCATAGGTGCATAATTGCATCCTCTTCCTTCCTTTCTTTCTTTCTTTCTTTCTTTCTCATGTACTCTTTCTTATTATGCACTCTTTCTTTTTCTCACTCGAACCAGTATCTCTGATAAATCTTTTTTCGTTTTTAATCATAAGGATGAATGATGGTCATTATTTCAAGAAGTAAGAGGGTGCAAATGAAAAAAAAATCGAAAATTGGTAGTTTTCTATTTCACTGATTCAGACGTTAAACGCACGAGAGCATCATCCCCTCTGTCTTCTCCCTTTTTCTTTCTTTTTTCGTTCTCCCCCACTTTCTTCTTATTAGCTATAGGTTTTTTTTCTCAATGAAACTAAACGAAGACTGGAACGAAACTACCTTCACCTCTGTTCCTGGAGAAGAATTCAGTTTCGAGTTGAAAATAATTAATCAACAATTTGATGCAATTAACAAGATGCAACGTAACTGTAATTTGTGCATTTACTGCTCAGATTAATTGATCGAACCCTTCAGCAGCCAACCACACCTGGCGTCTTATCAGGTTGATTATTATTCCTGTCTTTAATAACGCAGAAATTAGGCTTCTTAAAATTTCTCCAGTGTCAGCATTCAGTGAAGGGGAAGAAATAGTTTAACGTACAAGGTAAGCTGAAAAGATCTCAGTCGGATTTACTTACCCAAATATTCCCCTCCTCCTACGGGTTAAATAACAGTGTAGCCTGCGCTCTTTAAGGGTAGGATAACTCTGATTTCCAAGCCGTGGAGAAGGCAAATAGAAACTACTCCACTATCTTTCTGAACGGTAATTCACAGATAATAAAGAAAAAGTTATCTGTACAGAACTATGGCCCCCTACATTCTGATATGACATTATGAGGATACTATAAACGGAACATTTGAATAATGACGACGGTTTTTTTTTAAATGGAAGCAAAACAGAAAACTTGAACTTACAATCAAAAAGAGTTGTAATTTCTGGGATATATTTAAGGTAAGAGGGACAAAGGGAAATATGGATTGGGATGGTAAGGGGATACATATTCCCTAGAGCTACAAAAGATAGGAAGTTGTGGAGAACTATAACCACATTCGTTTTGAAGAGATATGGCCTTAAAAAGTATTGTGTTCTGGGACCTATTTAAGGCAAGATGGACAAAAGGAAATACAGATAGGGATGGTAAAGGGTTACATATTACTTAGAGCTACAAAGGATAGGAAGTTGTGGAGAACCATGACCACCATCGTTTTAAAGAGATATGGCCTTAAAAATGATTGCCTTTTGGGACCTATTTAAGGCAAGATGGACAAAAGGAAATACAGATAGGGATGGTAAAGGGTTACATATTACTTAGAGCTACAAAGGATAGGAAGTTGTGGAGAACTATTACCACATTCGTTTTGAAGAGATATAGCCTTAAAAATGATTGCGTTCTGGGACCTATTTAAGGCAAAATGGACAAAAGGAAATACAGAGAAGGATGGTAAAGGGTTACATATTACCTAGAGCTACAAAGGATAGGAAGTTGTGGAGAACCATGACCACCTTCGTTTTGAAGAGATATGGCCTTAAAAAGTATTGTGTTCTGGGACCTATTTAAGGCAAGATGGACAAAAGGAAATACAGATAGGATGATGAGAATATCATGGACTGAACATGTGAACAATGACGAAGTTTTAGAAAATCTGAAAACAAAAAGGGCACTTAACATGAGAAAGAGACATTGACATATTGAAGGCAAACGGAGAGAGGAAAACAACGCATAACCTCCGTAACGAGCATGTATAAACGGTTCACAGAACAGAGATTAGAAGAGTTAGCGAAAAGAGAGGAAATTGTGGAGAGACATGATCGCCTAAAGAAGAATATTCTTATTGTTATGGGACCTTACCCATAATAACATAACATACGTAATAAATCGTGCGCCTCAAGAGGAAGCAGGGAGTTCAGTCCGAAGTCGGGCGACCGGCTGATCGGTTGAACTCTCTGCCTACGGGCGGGGAGGAACCCGAAGGAGGCTACGCCGAAGGACGGAGTCTCTTTCGGGGAGGTAGACCGGCCCTGAACCCGTTTATATGGGTTGAAAGGGCATATTTTTGCCCGAGCCCACGGTCTCGGAAACCCCACGTTAAACCGGCCTTGTGCCACATGATGCCCTCGTGGGAGGGGGGGGGACTAAATACCGTTCAGTCCGAAGTCGGGTGACCGGCTGAACTCTCTGCATTCGGGCGGGGAGGAACCCGAATGAGGCTACGCCGAAGGGCGGAGTCTCTTTCGGGAAGGTAAACCAACCCTGAATCCGTTTATACGGGTTCAAAGGGCATATTTTTGGCCGAGCCCACGGGTTCGGAGTTCCCACGTTAAACCGGCCTTGTTTCACATGATGCCCTCGTGGAAGGGGGGAACTAAATACCGTTCAGTCCGAAGTCGGGTGACCGGCTGACCGGTTGAACTCTCCGCCTTCGGGCAGGGAGGAACCCGAATGAGGCTCCAGCACACAGCACACATCGGCAACACTCACCTAAATCAATAGTCATAAAATGCCACATCACAAATTATTCATAGTTTTTAGTTTAAATAAAATCATATTTTGAGTCTATTATTATTTGATTTATTAGTCGAATCAGACTTACTATTTGGACAGGAATTGATTACTATATTTTCCCAAGAATTACTTAGTCAATCGAAGTAATCTTCAAACAATTCCATTATTTACTCTTCTTACTTTTATTCAAGATGGTTAAAGTTTAAAATAGACACCTCCACTAATTTTATAAATGAAATTTATTATAATTTTTATAAGTCCTAAAATCCGATAAATATTTGATTTTTGCAAGAATTTTCAAAGCATTATAATTTGCAGTAGAAAAACAAAAATGCTAAAATTTACCATACTAAATCATGGTCACCTGCTGAGGCAAGAAAAAACAAGATTTTTAAGGTTTTAAAAAGGATTAAAAATATAATTTAATAATCAAAAAATCCTTTGGTCTTAACAAAGATTTTAAGGATAAACATTGTTTTTAAAATTGGTGCAGTTTTTCATCATGATCCACTCAGTTTTTTCGATAATCTGTGAAGGTCCTTAGTTTTGACACTGGATGTCAGAATCAACTTTATTCTGATATAGTGTCAAAACTAGAGGCCGTCAAATGTAGAACTCTAATTATCATCATTTCCGTTTTCAATAGGGATGGACACCATTTTCATTACGCTATCTGTTTTCCTGCAAAAAACAGGAGGACCCTATTTTACACTGGATGTCAGAATCAACTTTATTCTGATATAGTGTCAAAACTAGAGGCCGTCAAATGTAGAACTCTAATTATCATCATTTCCGTTTTCAATAGGGATGGACACCATTTTCATTACGCTATCTGTTTTCCTGCAAAAAACAGGAGGACCCTATTTTACACTGGATGTCAGAATCAACTTTATTCTGATATAGTGTCAAAACTAGAGGCCGTCAAATGTAGAACTCTAATTATCATCAATTCCGTTTTCAACGATAAATAGGAAAAGAAGTAAAAAAAATTATCATCAAATATACGAGAACATTTTTTAAATTATTTTTGTTGTTGAAAATGTTCGAAAGAAGTGAAAAATTATTCTCTACTGAATCAATAGTCATAAAATGCTACGTTACAAATTATTCATAGTTTTTAGTTTTAAATAGAATCATATTTTGAGTTTATTTAATTTATGAATCAAACAAACTTACTATATGGACAGGAATTGATTGCAACTAAACTAAAATTTTAAAAAATAATAAAAAATACTTTGATCTTTCCTCTTATATAAACATTTAGACGATAAAAGATTGTTTAATCAAGTTTGGAGCATTTTTTTTTCATCAGAATATGTTCTTTTTTAGCGAAGTATTGAGCATACCTAAATAAAATTCTGTAACTTCCGTTACTTCGTCCACCCGTCCCACTCTCTAAAATAGTCATGCATTCCCCGATCGAAACTAAATGGGGTGGGGATAACAGGTAAGACGGTACAAAGTACAGTTGGTTTTACTAAGGGGGCATAGATTAGTAGAATAAATTTTCATTAATTTTCTTAAAAAAATTAAAAGTTTTATTATTTAACATACAAAATATTCTCACTATCTTAGAAAAACAATTTAATGATTAAAATAACGAATACTTATTCAATAAAAAATACTATATTATTTTTGCATATCTTTAAGTTTTTAAATATACAAGAATCCAGTTTCCAGCTCGCCCTGATTCTGCAAGAACTATAAACAAATCATAAGGACAAAGGCTTCAAAAACTTGGAATATGGTTCTAGAAATAAATATTTACGCATGACCAGTTGGATGTTGTAAGCTCAAGTGTAAGAAATCCTTAGTGAGGATTTCAACACGCTTAACACGTGTAGTAAAAAAAACTTCTTATAATGTAAAATATTTTATATTTTTTTTATTTCTAGACTGTAAGATTTTCTGAGTGAAAATACGTTTGATATAATGTAATGTGTGTGATCCTCACTAGACACTCCATACTGTTGGTCTTGTGCCAGACAAGTCGAAGCTTTGTCAATATCTCTATCAGTGCTAAATATTTATTTAGTATAGTTAAGTGCTTGAAAAGAGACAGTTTTCTGCTTGTAAAAATTATTTTAAATCTCCACACCGAATGACATATTTCTTTCCTGCTGTCACTTGTACAAACGCAGCAAACGTCAGTGCAATTATTTGTGGTCGAAAATATCTTATTAAAGGGAGGGTTTCAGTTAATATCAACTGATGTCCCTTATAGACCTCAACAACCACTCTCCTCGATTCATCAGTCTTGCGAGGGAAGCGAGGGGTGGATGGAAAGAGGCATTGAAAACGGGATACCAGATCGTCTGACCTAAGTCACGTGCCATTTAAGGTCAAGGACAATCTGTATATGTCTAAAATATTCTCTGTCTGTTACACACTATCTGCGTGTGACATTCGCATATACATTAAAAAACACGCACGCAAAGATGCGTGTATTTAGTATATTCGTTTTTTTTTACGGCTTGCCAACCCTTTTTAGGTTATTTAAAGACAGAAAATATTTTTTTATTTTCTTTTTTTGGTGTGGGAGATAATAATGGTTTAGTAGTAATACAAGTCTTACTATTTAACCCATAGCTGGGGGAAGAGATGAATTCATAACTTTTCCGAAGGGTAAGTGAATATAGCGAATGCAACTGGAATTGGAAACTCGGCTTTCCGATCAACAATTCTGTGCTATTATCCATTATATCGCCCGCACATCCAGGCTTAGAGCACGTTTTATACAGGGTCTACGGGGTATTTTTGGCCGAGCCTACGGGCTCGGATACCCAACATTAAATCCGGTCTTGTGCCACATCTGACCGCGTCGGGCGGTTAGTAGATATCCTGCAGCTGGAGATTCGTCTCCAGCTGTGCTGGTCAAATTCTCTGTCTTCGGGCAGAGAGGATCCCCAGACGGGGCTATGTCGAAGGCGAGAGTCTCGTCTCGGGAAACAGCTACCCGACCCCATTTTATACAGGGTCTGCGGGGAATTTCTGATCGAACCTACGGGCTCAGGTATCCCATATCTGATCGCATGGGGCGATTGGTAGGTATCATGCAGTATCACTGTAGAATTCACTTGACTCAATTCTAGCAGTTGACTACTTCTACTAGGCGCTTCTGGCGAATCTTATGTGTGTTGTTCTTGTCGGAAGTATTATCGTTCATTACCAACTGGGAGTTGAGGTTGGGATATAATTTTTAAAACATTGTATATAAAAACAAATTTCACAATATATAAGACGCATTTTTAAGAAGATTGCTCAGCTTGGATTACCTTGCACTTGATGATCCAATGATGGCCTAATGGCTTTTTGCTACACAGCAGTTGTGAGTTCTATGCAGCTAAGGATAGGATTGTTCGCATTGCTTCGATGATCCTGACAACGTTTGACGCCTTTTCTGCCTGCTGACTTGACTGAAATGTGTTTTATATTTTATCGAAAATCCATTCAGACGATGAGTTACGACACAAACTATGTTCGATACCTGTAGATATCTTATCAATATTATTCGTCGAGTGGTTCGATTTGACATTGAAACATCTTAATATAATTTTTGCTGGGACAGTTCCACTGTTTCCTTGTCGAGATTCAATTCAACGTCAAGATATTCAACAGTCTTTAAGTCTGCATAAACAGTAATGTTAAAGCCAAATTCTTCAAATAATTTTAATTTATATATATATATATATATATATATATATATATATATATATATATATGTATAGTGATTTTCTAAGCGCTGCTTAGATGTGGCACAAGGCCGGAAGTATGGAGCACCCAGTGAGGATCGAACTCACTACTCAGTCGTAATTGTTCTAGCGAGACAAGCTTGCTAACCATTTCACAACGCCGAGGTGTCCAGGTGATTTTCCAAGCATTGCTTAGATGTAGCACAAGGCCGAAAGTAGAGGGCACCCAATGAGGATTGAACTCACTACTCAGTCGTAATTGTTCTAGCGAGACAAGCTTGCTAACCATTAGACCGCCTCAAGGTGCCCCAATGATTTCTAGTTGTGGCACAAGGCCGAAAGTATGAGACACCCAGTGAGAATCGAACTCACTACTCAGTCGTAACTGATCTAGCAAGACCAGCTTTCTAACCATTACACCACTCCTATATATATATATATATATATATATATATATATATATATATATATATATATATATATATATATATATATATATATATATATATATATATATATATATATATATATATATATATCCCAACCTTACCCTGACTTGACCTCGTTGAATGTAACTGAGATATTGATAGAAATTATTAACCCTTACGCCCCTTGTTTTTTTTTTTTTTTGTTTTTTTAAATAATTGCTCTAGCCGTTACCATAGTAATTTTAATAATGAATACGCTTATAAAACTCGTAAATTTTAAGAATTAGTTATTCCAAAACAATTTCGCTTGAAGATGGAGCAAAGCTTGGTACTTTAATTCAAATAATTATATTGAAGTTTTCGGCTCTTGTTTTGAAACATGAGAACTCTTATGTAGCATTGGAATCATATCTTTAAATAAATAATTATATATATATATATATATATATATATATATATATATATATATATATTGGTCGGGTGGCAATTTATGTTTCGATATCGGTTCCGGTTTCATTTTCCTTGATACTGCGGTTTTCGGATTTTAATTTAGTATTTTTACTTTCTAAGGAAGCCATTCATTTTCTTGTGTAATGATAGCATTTCCAGTCAATATCTGATTTCGTTTGAGATTGGTAATACTTAATCCGTTCAATTCGCAATATCTCGTGTATTTCTGGAAAATATATTAACATTCGACATGAACTAAGAATTATAAAAAAAAGATACAAAGTAAATAGTAAGGGCTTTTTTAAAAAGGAACTCATTTTCTTTCTTTCTTTTCTTTAATCACGAGGAACATCAGCAGAATGAAAAAGTTCTATGATTCATTATTTAAGCAATGACACAAACACACACACACACATTTCTTTCTTTCATTTTTGGATCTGATGAAGCCTTGAATGGAGAAACGTGTAATCTAATCTATTTTCAATGAAACATTTTCCATTTGTCAAATTTCTTAATATATATATATATATATATATATATATATATATTCAATAATTTCAATAAGTAACCTAAATTTTCGCTTGAAGATGAAACAGGGTTTAATACTTTAATTAAATTTAATTTCAATCATTAACCTAAATTTTCGCTTGAGGATGAAGCAGGGCTTGATACTTTAATTCAATTTAATTTTAATAATTATATTGAGGTTTTTGGCTCTTGTTTTTGAAACATGAGAATTCTTATGTAACGAAGGAATCATATTTTAAAAAAAAATAATTATAATTTAAGCTCTACTTCTGTATGGAGCACTGTTTTTTAAAAATAAAAAAAATACTAAAGAAACCCGGATTATTTACCTAACGTGTTCTTTGCTATTTTTCTACGTATTTGCGCGCGCGCGCACACACACATACATATATATATATATATATATAATATTAGAATTAAAGATAAGGATAACCAGCTCCCAAAAGAGTCTGCCTAAGATTGCACACTGGAAAAAATAGTGTTGAATGCCATAAAAATGGCAGAACTTTATTATATTTTAAGTTAAATTTCAAGTGAGAAGTGACTGACCACGACTGCCAATTTCACGCACTTTCATGCAATCATCAGGTGGTCAGGAGCTGTAGTTTGTAAAATAGGAATCCTTATATCACCAGACTAGACCAAGGTGGTAAGCTAACCAAACTGGTTACGAGGAGGGTAACCTATCCGGCCAAGATCAAAATAGCCAGAAAAAAAAAAGACGGTATTGTAGAGGACTTTTTTGCTTGAAGCAGTAAATTTATCTACCGTGGTGCTGGTGTTCTCTGTGGCACTGAGCACTTTCTTTGCCACGCCAGCAAGCCTTTTCTGGTGGATTATTATTATTATTTTTATCTTGGCCGGATAGGTTACGCTCTCCACGGCGAGTTTGGTTGGTTTACATCCTTGGACTCACCTAGTGGTATAAGCGTTTCTATTTTACAAACTACAGCTACCGAGCGCCTAATGATTGCGTGAAAGTCGTGGTCGGTGACTACCCATTTGAAATTTATATATATATATATATATATATATATATATATATACTAGCTTCAAAGACCGCATTTAAGCTAGCTCTTGCGGAGGGCTCTTGATTGGGCCTTTGTCTTGTTCAGGAGATTGAGAGACCCTAAGACTTGGCGTATTTTCTGTATTAGAAGCCCACTTGGCTGTTGCTTGATCTGGGCACGGGACTTTCATTTCTCCGCTGCAGCCTTGGCTCTTTTTATTGGTCCTCTATTGCCAGAGATTTCTTTTTACGAGGCATAATGCTGCCGTATGCGACAGGCAACAATAAACTACAGGAGAACTCAAAATTGATCGCTGCATTTAAGTATTGCATTAATATTTAAGCTTACCTTTTAAAAGTTGAATAATAATTCTTCTGCCGCCACTTAAATTAAAGACAATTTGATGTGCGTGTTACTTTTTGTACAAACAATTATTTTATGGGTGACTTCCGCAGTTACTTTCAATTATTCCCAAATTTATTTCCAATTTATAAAAATTTATCGTACAAAATAATTCATCGCAAAAAAAACACGTAGAAACATCACCGAAAACTATCGCAGTAATGAAAACTTGGGAATCCAAAATTTCTGTAACATGAGCTATTGAAAGTGAGAGAGTTGTGTCCCTTTGATTGAAAAAGTGTGACACAGTGACATTAGCAAACACACACACACACACACACACACATATATATCAAATATGTGGTGCAGTTCAATTTATATTACATTATACTTATATATAAATATGTTATAAATATAATATAATATATAGATAATATATACTTATATATATATATATATATATATATAATGATAATATATAAATATATATAATAATTTATATCTATTTATATATATATAATATATATATAAATATATATTATTATATATTTATATTATAATTACTTTATATGAATGAATGATTCATTGTAATATATATATATATATATATATATATATATATATATATATATATATATATATATATATATATATATATATATATATATATGAAAATGAAGTTGAAAATGCAAATGGAGTTTTTAAGAATATTTATTTAGGGTAACTTTACTGGTTTTACAATTCTATGATACATGGATACGTGCAAATACCCTTGTCAAACTCGGATATGTGGCTGGTGTAATGGATAAACGCTCGAAATTGTTAACCAGAGAGCCGAGGTCGAATTTCAGTTGAATTCATTATATTCACTGGTGCGTAAATATCTTTTGGATAGATATGGAACCACCGCTTCTCCCTCCAGCTATGGGTTAATTAGCAAGACTTGTATTCACTTTAACATCTGATTTAGGTCACCCCACTAAATTGTTTGGTAATTTGGTGCAATGTTGGGGTGGGAATTAAGATAAAGAAATTTTTCAGCACCCCATCCCATCCGTATATGGACAGAGATAAACAGAGAGAGAAATCTATCTATCTATCTATCTATCTATCTATCTATTTGGATGTTCACGTGTCTGGTGACTATTTTTTATACCATAATCCATGGAAATGATCTCCTGTGTTTCTCCTCTTAACTACTCTCCGCGCACCCCACACCGAACAATTTGAACAGGCAAAGAGAAGGGTGACCGAGGTTTGGGGGGTGGATGAGAGTGAACGATATGTAAGTAACTTGCTCGATCATGGCAAAAGGAAACGATCTCTTCCCGTACAGGAAATTAGCTTTTAAGCTCGAAAAAGCATTTCTGGCATTTGGCTCCCATACACACATAACCACCTTACCACACCCCCATTCACCACGCCCTTCTCCCAAATCAGGACGATAACCTATTATTTGCTAGGAAACATAATTATGTAAATTCTAGGGTATGGGGTAACGGTCAGTTCAGTTTTGCGAGTGTATCGACCTCGAATGGACGAAAGAGAGTCGTTGGCGAATCGAGGAGTGTCGGGAGAAAAGGTAGGCGCGGGCTGTTGGAGGAAAAAAAGCGAATGGGACTGTTGGGGATTGGGGTATGTCTTCATAGTCCAGCCAGAAAATGAAATTAGTAATCTCGACCTGTTCCGATGAGTGGGATGAATTAAAGGAAATAGAAGTCTTTTTTTTTTCATTGGCCGACAAACGATCTGTTTTTTTTGTTTTGTTTTCTTCTTCTTCTTCTTCTTCTTCTTCTTCTTCTTCATTTTCTTTCTTTCCTTGTTTGGTTTAATTTTTGTTTCTCTCTCTTCCATTTTCTTACTCTCTGACACTTTATCCCCCCCACCACAGTCTTTCTCTCGAGTTGTCCACAGCAGTTGCTTCTTCTCTTCTTTCCTGTGAAATACTTCTCTCGCACCAACTTCATCCTCTCTGTCTCTCTCTTACACACGGATTTTTCATATCCATCTATCTATGTCTGTTCATTATCTATCTATCTATGTCTGTTCATTATCTATCTATCTATGTCTGTTCATTATCTATCTATCTATCTATCTATGTCTGTTCATTATCTATCTATCTATCTATCTATCTATCTCAGTCTGTTCATTATCTATCTATCTATCTATCTCAGTCTGTTCATTATCTATCTATCTCAGTCTGTTCATTATCTATCTGTCTATCTATCTATCTATCTCAGTCTGTTCATTATCTATCTATCTATCTATCTATCTCAGTCAGTTCATTATCTATCTATCGATCAATCTATTTATCTCAGTCTGTTCTTTATCTATCTATCTATCGATCTCTGTTCATTATCTATCTATCTATCGATCTCAGTCTGTTCTTTATCTATCTATCTATCTATCGATCTCAGTCTGTTCTTTATCTATCTATCTATCTATCGATCTCTGTTCATTATCTATCAATCTATCGATCTCAGTCTGTTCATTATCTATTTATCTATCTATCTATCTATCTCAGTCTGTTCATTATCTATCAATCTATCTATCTATTTCAGTCTGTTTATTATCTATCTATCAATCTATCTATCTATTTCAGTCTGTTCATTATCTATCTATCAATCTATCTATCTATCTAAGTCTGTTCATTATCTATCTATCACAGTCTGTTCATTATCTATCTATCTATCTATCTCAGTCTGTTCATTATCTATCTATCTATCTATCTATCTCAGTCTGTTCATTATCTATCTATCTATCTATCTATCTCAGTCTGTTCATTATCTATCTATCTATCTATCTATCTCAGTCTGTTCATTATCTATCTATCTATCTCAGTCTGTTCATTATCTATCCATCTATCTATCTATCTATCTATCTATCTCAGTCTGTTCATTATCTATCCATCTATCTATCTATCTCAGTCTGTTCATTATCTATCCATCTATCTATCTATCTATCTCAGTCTGTTCATTATCTATCCATCTATCTATCTATCTATCTATCTCAGTCTGTTCATTATCTATCCATCTATCTATCTATCTATCTATCTCAGTCTGTTCATTATCTATCCATCTATCTATCTATCTATCTATCTCAGTCTGTTCATTATCTATCCATCTATCTATCTATCTCAGTCTGTTCATTATCTATCCATCTATCTATCTATCTATCTATCTCAGTCTGTTCATTATCTATCTATCTATCTATCTATCTATCTCAGTCTGTTCATTATCTATCTATCTATCTATCTCAGTCTATTCATTATCTATCTATCTCAGTCTATTCATTACCTATCTATCTATCTCAGTCTATTCATTATCTATCTATCTATCTATCTCA
>OZ010614.1:64903356-64940856 GCA_963932145.1 Acanthosepion lycidas
TAATGATTGACATTACCTTTAAATTTTTGAAGATCAAAACTGACTGAGAAATAGCATAGAACTTATGCTTATATCTAACTATTTAAACTGTAAAATGATCAGACCTAAATGCCAACCTAGTACTGCGTTTAAATTTATAAAATCTATGCATTGTAGAGGAAAGTTCATCAAAACATTTACTATGAAAGTATTTCTAAAAAAGGTACAGTGAGGCTATATTATGGTGGTGGGAAAGTGACTGAAGCTGAGATGCCAGGTCAGGACCAATAACATTGTAGGTTCAAAAATCTCTAAATATATAGCTGGAGCACTAGACTAGATGTGGTAGTAATACTTGAAACATGGTAGACCTATAAATATCTAAGATAGATTCTGGTGAGGAAAATTGTCTACCACACCACAGTGAACCAACTTTCCTAGCTACAACCTAGCAAATGATTCCATAAAAGTTTTCCCCTCCTAGTCAGCAGAAAGCATAAGCTCAAGAAAGCGAAACATCTACTGGATGTTAGCATCGGCCGTGCTGATGGAAGGTAGGGTTAGGGTTCTCTCAGAAAATTAATAGAGATTAGTTCCATTTTGGAGGTGTTAAAATTAACAAACAATTCCTTGTCCCAGTTAACAACAGAGAGCATGTATATTTCTTTAATAAGATTTCTTGAATATTCAAGCCGGTAGCCAAAATTAAATAAATATACGGTTTAATAAGTAAATGGCACGTCAACTCAAATATGAGTATCCACTAAAAATAATGTTCAAAATGATATATATATATATGCATGCATACATACAGGGTGTGATGGATAAATTGTCACCATTTTATATTTTAAATTTTGAGCATACGTGTTGTTTGTTTTAGATCTGGTCAAAGTACAGTATATTAGGGTCAATTGGGTACTGTCTGTGAGAAAAAGATCACCATGACACAATCCACTCTACCAAAAATTTGGAAATGGCATCTTGTCAAACAGCGTTTGTCAAGTGAGACAAATTATTCCGTACATATAAAACAAATAAGCCACTTAAAACACAAGCTATGCAACCTTTGTACCCGTAGTAGGAGGAAGCAATCATTTTTGTTTTTTGTTTTGGCTTGATGAAGTAGTGAGGAGACATGTTCCTTATTTCTTACACTATCTCACTTGTTGACTATTGTGGTATGTGTGGGCTTCCATATTTTGCTCATTTAAGCAGTAGCAGCAACAGAATTAATCAGCAGGGTACACCTGGAAGTCCCAGAAGTCATAATAGCTCTGACAGAGCCCTATTCAGCCTCTTTTCCACTTTTCCCTTTCAGCAGCTTTTACCTTCAAGCTCAGCTTGAAGAGCTACACAATCCTTGCTGCAGAAGACATGTGGCCCTGTCCTTGCAGCTTGACTTCAGATTTCTTGTCCCCCCCCCACAGGAACAAGCGGAGAAATCTCTTTTCAAGACACCTCCTCAACAGAAAAACTATACTCAACCCTTTCTACAGAATACTCATACCAGTCCTTGCAGTTTGACCCACAGATTTCTTGCACCTTGTGCAAACAATCAGAGAAATCTCTTTCTTAAGGGATGAACTATGTTAACTGGGAAACCCAACTATTTTTTGCATGAAATACAACTATTTGCACTCTCTCTTTTCAACCCCAAATAAAAGCTGTTTTTTTTCCCTGTTTTTTTAAGCATTTCCCCCCAAGCAAGGTGGGGAGTGCCACTAGCACACAAGGGGTTAGAAAGTAAAAGGTAAGAGAAAAGATGGGGGATTGAGGAAAGGATAAAAAGTAGAATGAGGATCCAGGCATCAGAAGATGTCGATTGACATTACATTTCACTTTTTGAAGATTATAGTTATCAGGGAAGCAAGTAAGAAGAAAGGAGTTCCACTGTCGGGAAGTGCGAGAGAAAGAAGCTATTAAAGTAGAAGAGGCAGTTACATTTAACTGTTTCGACAGTAAGAGGGTGAGACAGAGACGTCAGCCTAGTAGCATGCTTAAATCCATGCCATCGGGGCACCAGTAAAAAATAGCTTGTCGGAACAGTTGCCATGAAAATATTTGTAGAAAAGACAGAGGGAAGCCACATCACATCTGTGAGAAAGTGACTGGAGTTGAGATGTCAGGTCAGAACTGATCACATTGTATATCCATCTTTGGATTTTGTCAAGAACCTTGAGATGAACAGTGGGGGCACAAGACCATATATGGCAACAGTATTCAATGCAAGGACGAATGGTAGATTTATAGATGTGAAGGATGGACAAGAAAAACCTTCTCTGGCACAACACAGAGAACGATCTTTGCTTGCAGTAGATGAAGCTATTGATTCAATATAGTTTTTCCACCTCAGGTCAGTGGAAAACATGAAACAAAGAAGGCACAGTGAGACGCTTTCGTGAAGTTAAGCATCAACAATGCTGATGGGAGGTTTCTCTATGGTGAGTAAATGAGAACATTTTCATTTTGGAGGCATTACAATTTAAAAGAAAGAAAGAAAGAAGAAAAACAAAAAACAAGGAAAGCAAGCAAGCAAGCAAGAAAGAAAGAAAGAAGAAAAATAAAAAAGAAAGAAAAACAAGAAACAAGGAAAGCCAGAAAGAAAGAAAGAAAGAGGAAAGAAAGGAAAGAAGGAAGACAACAAACAAAAAGAGAGAAAACAATAAACAAGGAAAGCAAGCAAGAAAGAAAGAAAGAAGAAAACAAACAAAAAAGAAAGAAAAACAAGAAACAAGAAAAGCAAGCAAGAAAGAAAGAAAAGGAAGGAAGGAAAAGGAAAGAAAGAAAGAGAGAAAGAAGGGAATGAAAGGAAGGAAACCAAGCAAGAAAGAAAGAAAGTAAGCAAGCAAGAAAGAAAAATGTAAGCAAAGGAAGAAGAAAGAAAGAAACTAAGCAAGGAGGAAAGAAAAAAAGCAAAAAAGATAAATGGACAGCAAGAAAGAAAGAAAGCATGAAGAAGCAAAGAAAGAAGGAAGAAAAGAAGGAAAGCAAGCAAGAAAGAAGGAAGAAAAGAAGGAAAGCAAGCAAAAAAGAAGGAAGAAAGAATAAAAGAAAGAAAGGAAGCAAGGGAAAAAGGAAAGTAAGAAAAAGACAGAAATCAAGAAAGAAAGCAAAAATGAAAGAACAAAAGGAAGAAATAAAGAAGGAAGGGAAAATAGATAAAGTGATAACACTCTCATGCACTTAATGTCTGCTTCAGTGAAATGGTTTTACTATCAAAATGAACCAAAATGGTTTTACATCAGATCAAAATAATTATTTTCAGTAAGAAAAAATTACCAGAACCCATGGAATTTTCATGGGTCACTTTCCACCAGATTAAAGAAATTTGATGTCATAAAAACCTATTTGCAAAAATTATTATAACACAATATGCCATAATTGAGTGTATGAACGCTTACTATTCATTCCTTTGTAAATATAAATACAATAATATCAAGAGTGAACATGTCAATTGTAGAATTTCTATGGGTCCAGTTGCTGATGTTAATTTTTCATCTTGTGAAATCCAACAAAGACATTTCACAGTTATTCATTTCATTGGAGTTGTAGAATAAATTCATTGAAATTTGAGCTCCCTATGGAAGCCAAAACAAAACAGGCTCATACATCGAGATTTTATACATATCGATTAAACACTCAAGATTACAATTTTAAATTTAAATTTTATTTGTATATTTCAAGAAATCCTGTCTTATGAGCATGTTTGTTTTGGCTTCCGTAGAAAGGGGTGGGTGTCAATTTACAATAAATTTATTTTCAGTAATAAAAATGAACAAAATCCTGTAGAATATGCACAGATCCCTATTTGAAATTTTGGTTAAAAATCTTGCTTTACAAGTCATATACTAAAAAAAATATCTTCAGTATTAAATAAACACCAGAGTTGGTAAACAACAAACAAAAAACAAACATATATATCCACAAGTCTTTTTATTAACTATATAGTCTTCAAGTGCCAAATTCGATCACCATTCGCCTTTATGCAAATCTGCAATAGGACTGTCACCATGTTTTTGTTATATTCTTGAATTCCTTTTGTATCTACACCACATTTCCCCTTTCTAAAAATCTGTTCCTATTTTTTTCATAATTATTACAAATTTTAACTCATGAAAATTTCATGATTTTCGAATTTTAATTATCTGATGAAATTCTTCAGTCACTGATTGAATAAGCTCATCATTAGTTCTACGACAATGAAATATCTGTAGAAATTTCCTTATTGCATCGTTAAATATTTGAGGTTACCAACTTTAACAAAATATTGCAATAAGAATCATTAATATGAATTCTGGTCGTTATTTTTTGAAGAGGGGAAAAATGAAAAGATCTGAAGTTGACAACCTTTTGCATTTCACTGAAACAGACGTTAAACACTTCTATCTTTCCTTCTTTCATTTTTTTTTTTCTTTCATTCATTCATATTTTCTAACTGAACCAAGTAGCATTTTTTATATATGTTTTATTTTTCCACAAAATCAAAATGGAATAGTCCATTATTCATGAAGTATTGGCAGCAGACGTTAAACACTTCTTTCTTTCTTTCTTTCATTTTCCCACTGAAACCAAGTAGTCTCTCTCCCCCTCTTTCCATGCAATCAAAACGGAATAGTCCATTATTCATGAGGTATTGGCAGCAGATGTTAAACACTTCTTTCTTTCTTTCTTTCTTTCATTTTCCCACTGAAACCAAGTAGTCTCTCTCCGCCTCTTTCCATGCAATCAAAACGGAATAGTCCATTATTTATGAGGTTTTCGCAGCAGACGTTAAACACTTCTTTCTTTCTTTCTTTCTTTCATTTTCCCACTGAAACCAAGTAGTCTCTCTCCCCCTCTTTCCATGCGATCAAAACGGAATAGTCCATTATTTATGAGGTATTGGCAACAGACATTAAACATTTCTTTCTTTCTTTCTTTCATTTTCCCACTGGAACCAAGTAGTGCATTTTCTCTTCTTTTCACATGATCGTAATGGAATAGTCCATTATTTATGCGATATTTGCAGGGCGTAAAGGTCATGCAGCCTAGCTAAGCAACTAACAAAGGGAGGGGCAAGCACAATTATTATATGTTTATTCATTGAAAGATATGTCACTATTCAAGCGTACCATATTTGCCAAATACAAATGAACAACCTGGACCAGTCATAGAAGTCAATAAAGTCATTATTTTATATATTTTACTATTTACACTGTAGACAGATAAAAGTTAATAGACTGAAAATTGCAATTAAAGAATACAAAAAATACGCCTTGGCATAGATATCGTAGTGTCATTGGAAAAAAATATATACTTGTTAAAGTATATGACAAAATAAGTTATGTACATTTCCACATGTAAGGTGACCTTTAGATAAGACAAGGTCAAAAAATATAGCAAATTTTCACAAATTTACTATATACCTGCTTATTGATTATATGAAGATGAGGTTATTGGAAATATTGTTAATTACTGTATCCTTAGAAATTCAAAATAAACAAAATATCAAAACCAATTCTATATCATGTTTTTCTTACACACGTCCCCTAAAAGGGAAACCATTGCTTTGTTTACATTTCATGATCTATTGCAAATATTGATTCTTCTTCCTCTTCTTTTTCTACATCTAAACAGTTACAATCAGCCTGGTGTACTTATAGCCATTTACTTATACACACAAATCAAAAATCACAAAATACTGCTAATAACAGTACAATAATGTACAATCATAGTACATTCCATTGCTGTGAACAGTCATAACCCAGTGTTTACATTTTCTCGGCTGAGCCTGCATGGAAAAAAGTCAATTTCATTGATATGGAATTATTCTTTAAATAGGCAATTTATTATGAAGTTATGTCAGTAATATCCAGGGTGTCCATAAAGTTCGTGTGCACTTAAAAAAATTTATAACTTTATTTGCATTTGTGATAAAAATGATTTGTAAAAAGGATTAGAAAGAAGTAAATCTATATTTTTTAAGGTTGTATTGAAATTTTATTTAAGTTTCAACATGTCCTCCATCATTAACAATACAAAGGGTAATACGATTTTGCAGTTCACGGAAAATATTTGCCAACTGATTTACAGTAATGCCTGAAATCACATTAGTCATTTTAGCTATACTTAAAACTAGGTACATTAAACTTTATAACATTTTTTACAGATTATTTCTATCGCAAATATAAATAAAGTTATAAATTTTTTAAAGTGCACATGAACTTTATGGACACCCTTTATAAGATTGAAATGGTTTTATTACTTTGATTTTCAGTTCATTTGATAATGTGAATCTTTTCGTGTACGTTATTGGTTATCGCACTGAGTTAGGTTAGCCTACTGACAAACAACACTCAGAATCTAAGGTTTCTTTTTTAGAATTGTAGTATGATGACCCCAAAATTTTAAGGGTGATTTTTGGGGTTTTAAAGGTCATCATATATATGGAAATATATGCTATATCTTTTTGGGATTAAATAAACGACAAAGTTGATATGCTGTAAAACAGCAAACAAACAAAAAAAAACATTTTTCAATTCTCCATTTCATTTCTTGGTATCAACTTGGTATATAGCAGGCGGCTTTTCAAGGCTATCATATTTGCCTTTGCATAGCATACAGCCTTACATAAGATGTTCACCCCCTTTTTACGAGGATATTTTGTGGAAAACATTTTTTAGTATATTTCATCATATATTTATTGAATTATATTTTTTTTAAAAAGTACTGTTGTTATATTTAGGCAGGAGCTACCCAGACCACTTTTTTCCAGCTTTGATAGATTTTAAAAGCATCTCCAAGGCTTAGTGCATGACAAACTATTCTCCACCCATCAACTTCTCTCACACAGGCGGAATGAAGCAAGCCTCTTGCTGCTCTACTGCTACAGAAAGCACTCGGACAAACTACATTTTCAGGTCCCATGGAGACAAACCTTCACAGCAAGAACACGTCATGCCACTTCCATAGTAGCAAACCATCCACATTCTCCCCGTATTCCATTGGTGAGAAATAAGTTCCACTCAAACAGCTTCCTCCAGCAAACCACTGCCCTGTGGAACTGACTCCCAACGGGATGTTTCCACGATCACTACAATCTTAACCTGTTCAAGGTTGGGGTAAACAGTTGTCTTCCACTCATGACCAAACACAACCCTCTAACTTGAGTGGTTTTATAGGGGGCAATGTATGATTTGTGCATGTAAGTACAATATTTTAAGACTAAGAGTAGAGTGTAATAAAGTATGGAATCCTATATTGTAACTTTAACGGAAACTAAATTCAATTTGTCAAAGTAGAAAAGAAATAACGGTACATTTGTAGCAGTGAGTACTGGTACATACAAACAAAGCAAAATGAATGGTTCATCTCAAAAATGGCCTGTTTTTACTTGTTAACTATGGCAAAGGATGGCTTGTTAATTTTAACACCTCCAAAAACGAAACTGCTCTCATTTAATTGTTTGAGAGAATCCTTTTTACTTTTCATGAGTATGGCTGATTCTATCCTCCATTGCGCCTTCTCAGAGTAACATTTTCAGCTGACATAAAGTGGAAAAATTATATTGAATCAATTGCTAGGTCTTCTGCTAGGATAGTTAGTTTCCTGTGTCATGCAAGACAATTTTTCTCACCAGAATCTATCTTACATATTTCTAAGTCTACTATTCGTCTATGTTTTGAATATTGCTATCACATTTGGTTTGGTGCTCCTGCTATATATTTAGAAATTCCTGACAAAATCCAAAGAAGAATCTGCAATGTTATTGGTCCTGACCTGGCATCTCGGCTTCAGTCACTTATGGCAATTGTTCTGAAGAACTTTCCTCTATGGTATCTAGAATTTATGAATTTAAATGCAGTACTAGTTTGGTGGCAAGGTCTCATCATTTTAATGAAATGGCTAGCTGTAACCATAAGTTCTATGCTAACAGTTTCTTCTCTCGCACTTCTAGCCTGTGGAAATCTCTGGCTTCTTGCTTTTCAGTCAACTTTGATTTTCAAAAATTTAAATGCAATGTCAATCCTCATCTTCTATCTTTTTAATTATTATTCTTTTATTGTTCTTTCTCCTTAATAGTGTTTTTTTTTTCTCATATTTTCTAACACTCAGTAACCCATTACATCTGAGTGGCTTTATTGCCTTGCTTGGGGTGAAATGATTTTAAAAAAAGCAATCAGTAACAATGATTTAGCTTGTTTTCAATATATTATTGCTAATAAAACTTTATATACCTAATGGACTCAGGCTCATCCAATGTCTTAGCCTATTGGTAAAGTACCCAGTTGTCTCCCATCTGTCATACAGCTGTATTAAGCACAAGGTAGTCTTTTGATACATTTAAAGATAAAAAAAATATATATATGCCTTATATGAAGGTAAATATGGTTTATGCACATACTGGCCATTAGTCATACTCTTCTAGTGCCAAGTTGGACCACACACACACACACACACTTTTTGCCTTTATGTAAATATACAACTGAACCCTCACCTTGTTTTTCAGAGACCAGACACATGAAACATCATTTTGCATCTTTACTCAGTGGAGTTGTACTCTTATGGTCCGGTTCCTTGTACCACAGTGATAGTCCAAGATAGAACCAATAAAGAACTCGAATACGGATATGGAATAACACAGATATATTACAAACAGGAATATATACAGAGAAGTAGAAGTGTTAGTATGAACAATCGGGTTTAGTAATAATTGTCTGAACGCGACTCTGTTTCGGACTGCCTCTGACTCGACTGACTGACTGACTCGCTCGCTCTGACTGACAGACAGACTCCTGACGGACTTCACTCCAGACTTCAGGCTGAACAGTATTTAGTCCCCCCCCCCACGAGGGCATCATGTGGCACAAGGTCGGTTTAACGTGGGATCTCCGAGCCCATGGGCTCAGCCAAAAATATGCCCTTTGAACCCGTATAAACGGGTTCAGGGTTGGTTCACCTCCCCGAAAGAGACTCCGCCCTTTGAACATAGCCTCGTTCGGGTTCCTCCCCACCCGAAGGCGGAGAGTTCAACCGATCAGCCAGTCGCCCGAATTCAGGCTGAACTCCCCACTTCCTCTTGAGGCATAGTATTTATTACGTATGGAATAGTCCATTATGTTATTATGGGTAAGGTCCCATAACAGTACAAAAGGTACTGCGGCCAGGAATAATGACTTCTTTCAACTCTTGGCAAACATCGACCTTTGTGTCCGCAAGAGATGGAGTCTCAAAAGGGTTGTCTTTCCCATGACACCACTATTATTTTAACTACCTTCACTCCTCAGCAATGTTTATTGTTCTAGAAATCAATGATTAGAATTGAAATAAAACCTAAACATATGAAGAAAGTGAATTTAGGCATTTTCATTGTTCTTGAGAATTTACAACAAAAATAATAAATGCTATTATTTATCTATTTATTTATTATATTGATTATTAGAATGGTTGGCAAAACATTGGCTAATTGCCAATTGATTCATACGTTATAAAAATGAATTCTAAAAATTTAAAAGGATTTCCTCATGGTTGGTTCAAATATTTTAATAATTTAGTAAATGTTTATAAATTTATGAATAAAAAAAGTGTTTTCAGATTTATTTCTTTAAAAATTGGTAAATGATAAATATCACATTGCATTAGTTTTAACTGCATTAGCTTTTAGAATGTAAATATAAAAATATTCTTGTAATTTTTGTTGTAATTTCTCGGAAACAAAAAATGTATAAAGTGACTTTCATCATATGTTTAGATTGCATTACAATTCTAATCATTGCTTTTTTGAAACAATAAACATTGTTGAAGGAGTGAAGGTAGTTATAATAATAGCAGTGTCAAGGGAAAAACTGTCCTTTTGACACACTGTTTTGTTTTTTGCAGGCATGAAGGTTGAAGTGGAGATTTACCTTGGAGCATCCAATGACACTCCAGGCAGTAGTTCATCTGAGAACGAGATTTGCGTTGTTCCTCTTCAAAGGAGTACCCGACAGAAGAGACCTGCCCTGGGATGCATCGGCTGTGATCAGGAGATCAGTGGGGAGTGTAGCATAGACTTACTTTGGTGACCCAAAAAGTCCAGAGTTGTATATATATTTTGCAATACGGCAAATTGGTGAGCTTTGGACTGAAGGTGAATCAGACAGAACTTTGTGTGAGCAGAAGTGGTGGTCTTGGTTGTAGCCATTTTTATTGACTGATTCTGGGCACTCATTGGCTGAACGATGGATGTGTCAGGTGCATAAAAGTACGGTATGCTCATTTAAGAGGGAATTTCATTTCTGACTGGCAGATGTTCAGACGAGCTAAATTTCATACTATGCAACTCCTCATTTCTGATGAGGAGTTGCATACTTGAGATTGAGGAACAGAGATAATTGTGGAATTATTTTGCTTATTGGACCTATTGAACTTATATATAGTTTGTTTTGTTTTGTGTGTGTGTGTGTGTGTGTGCTTTTGATCAATTCTCACACAGCCACATATTTGAATAACAATAACACATTAAATAAAATACAGCTGAATTTTAACATTTTTTTTTTACTATTTACATTATTCAGACTGTTGTCCTCATTTTTAATAGCATATTCACAATGTTTCAGCTCTTGTACGCTCCGGTCTTCTTCAGGTGATATACGTTGGATTTTTGAACCAAACTTTTTATTTAGTCCACAAGGATAGATTGTTCTAATCTCACGTGTGATGCCTATTTTGGATGTTTCATTTTCTATTAATTCGCTTTAGTAACTCAACTCTCCAAGGATTGTTTTTGGTGAGTCGAGACGTCTCTGTGGGTAGTTTAGTGAGGGATTGGGACATCATCCTTTGTAGCGGAGACTTACCTCAACAACCCAAAAGAGCCAGTCACATGTATGTTTTGTCATGGAGTGTGGAAACAGCAAATTGGTGAGCTTTGGACTGAAGGTGAATTGGGCAGCATTTCACATGGGCAGAAGTGGTGGTGTTGCTTGCAGCCATTTTTATTGACTGATTCTGGGCACTCATTCGCTGAATGATTGCTGGGTCAGGTGTATAAAAATACGCTATACTCATTCAAGAGGGAGTCTCGTTTCTGACGAGGAGTTGCATACTTGAGATTGAGAAACAGAGATAATCGTGGAATTAATTCATTTACCTATTGAAATTGTATATAACTTTTTTTTTGTATGTGCTTCTGACCAATTCTCACATGAAGGTCTATGTTTGCCCAATCTTTTTTTCATGTTTAAACACTGAAGAGCATGAATGTAAAAAAAAAAATAGAAAAAAACAAATTCATTAAATTTTATAGAAGTTAATAGAGAAGTCTAGTTCACTATGTAAACCCATTGCAAGTTGATCCACCTATGGAAGCCAAAACAAAATATGCTCATACGTTTTGATTTCTTTCATAGCAGATGTTCAGATGAGTTACATTTCATAGTATCACCAATCTGGACCTTTTAAATGGATCCACCTTGCCACGTACACAGAGTCAACTCATTCTCATTTCCTTCATATTCCCTTGGTAAGGAGGAAGTTCTACTCAGCTTCTTCTTTAGAGCTGTTACATTGTGGAACAGACTCCTGAGAGGATGCTTCCCTCATCAATATAATCTTAACTTTTTTCAAGTCTACTTTCAGATGTTATCTATCCTACATATCTTACTTCCCTCTTCTATACCATTAGCACAAACTAATTCAGTAATTCTACTTTGAGTGACTCGTATGTCTTTTATTGCGTGAACAATAGTATAAAAAATGATTTACCCTCTGAACATTGTCCTTGTCTTTGATGTTATTATCATTATGTATCTTGACGTTATACACCCTGACCTTCATCAGATGCTTGTCAATTGAAATGATGGGATGATAACAACAGAGATTATGACAATAGTCCGAGTGTATCTAATGTATACCTCATTCCAGAAATTCAGTCAAAAATTATGAAGGAAATCTTCTATTGTTGTTATAACAAGCTCTGATCAAAGGTGTGACATCTTACCCTGTGTAGACAGTTAGTTCAGCTAGTTAATAGTATTGATTTCTGTCTACATTTCTGGGATGAGTTGTGACCATTTACATTATTCATATCTGGTCTGTTGTCCTCATCTTTTTTATTATAATGTCTTGGCTGATGTATCCTCTTGGCTTCATGTTGCGTTTTGATCTGGGTAAGCTTTCAAGAAATTTCAAACTGACCCCTTTATTTATTCTGCGCAAGTAGGTCATTCTCCTTCCACTGTCTACATGTACGGATATTTCATCTTTCTTTTAGTACTGCTCAATTATTAATATTTACATTATTTATGTCCTCAGCTGTGTTCTAAATCTTGATATAGTACCCTCCGTAGCATGTCAACTAGTATTTTTTTTATTGTTGATAAATCTATGGCAGTAGTTGCAATTGTTCCCATAAATATACAGAGAATCAGGAAATCTGAGAGACTTGTTCAGTGACCCAATCGCGTCATGAAGGAATCGGCAGTTTCAAGAGATTCTGTTGGTGGTTGTGTAACAAGATACTGGAAGTACATGCAATTGTATTCTCTTGGGTTTCATTGATTGATAGATTGATTTGAAGTTCAGAGGTTATTTATATGCCTTGGCTGCAGTTGACTTCTCAAATGACCACAGAGTAATTGATGATAAGTATAAGAATAGAATAAAACATGACCTCCAGCAGTTGTACAACATCATATGCAGGTCACTCATTCATTAGTTTTGGAATATCTTTATTATATTTTGTATTAGGTTTTGGTTAGTAGCACTAGATAAAGCTTTGAAATATGTTTAGAAATTATTAGCACACACTTTGTTGTTTTGATCACATTTCGGCCAATACATTCTCCAGCCTTCTTGTGCTGTCTGATGGCCTGAGATAAAGTCTTGTCATTATTTTGTTAATTTATACGAACTAGAATCTTTATCTCTGTTGTTTTGATCACAATATTTTGGCCAATACATTCTCCAGCCTTCTTGTGTTATCTGAAGGCCTGAGATGAAGTCTTGTCATTATTCTGTGAATTATACAGACTAGAATCTTCATCTTTGTTGTTTTGATCACTACATTTCAGCCAATGCCTTCTCCACCCTTTTTGTATGGTTGGAAGGTTTGAGATGATGTCTTGTCATTATTCTATGAATTATTCAGGCTAGTATCTTTGTTACTTGAATCATATTTAGGTCACTGTGATTCATGGCTTTTTGGGAGCTATTTTTAACCAAATATTGTTCAATTAAAATCTGGTTTCAAATGAATAAATTCATCAAACAATGCAGACAATCTTTCATCAGACTCTATCGAGTGGCAATATGAAATCATAAACAAAAATCTTTATCAAATAACAGAAAAAACATCACTTACAGACTTCCAACAACAGCAACAATTAAAATGGATAGCACATGTAACTGGAGGTGGAAATAACGATACATTCAAATGTTGAGTTAACACACTACATTAAACAAAAAGTTGGGAAGGAAACTCCCATCAATATTAGAAAAAGTGATAGCAGTTAGTGGACTTGAAAATTTATTTACTGAAAAACTCTTTCAAGAGAAAGATTTTATAAATTTCAACTGGTTGTAATGCTAACTGTTCTATCAATGAATTCCAAACACTTCTTCTATGGCAAAGGCTAATTTCTCTGTTCACTTACCAAAGTACAGAAATTGCATTGTTTTACTTTTGACCCCTTAGTTCAGTTACTTTTTAGAATGGTCACCGTTTTTTTACCACTTCCTGTTAAGCTTAGTTATTACCAGAAGTAGCACTCTAAAAGCATTGGTCCAAGCACACAGTTCGTATCTTTCTCAACCACCTTGATCTTATCCCCAACAATAGCATTGCTGGCATGTATCTTCATAAACTTTTCCATCAAGCATTGGTCTCTCTTATTATGTTATTGTTTGAACATTTGTTTAATGTAGCCATTTTTTATATGTTTATTTTAGCATTAGATCTCTCTGTGCCAAAGACTTTCCACTGCTTCCAGAATTAAAGAATTTAAAGAATTAGAAAGGTTTTATTGAAATTTTATTTAAGTTTCCACATGTCCTCCATCATTAGCAATACAAAGGGTAATATGATTTTGCAGTTCACGGAAAACATTTGCCAACTGATTTACAGTAATGTCTGAAATCACATTAGTTATTTTAGCTACACTTAAAACTAGGTACATTAAACTTTATAACATTTTTTACAGATTATTTCTATTATAGATACAAATAAAGTTATAAATTTTTTAAAGTGCACATGAACTTTATGGACACACTGTATATTAGGGTACATGTAAGATTAATTTGATTCCTTGATTTTTAGTTTAAATTGCTATGCATTAAGAAGACATAATGAATAAAATAAGAATTAATTTATAATAATATTTATTGATAATTAATATTTATTAATGATTAGATAATAATTAGAATATAATTAGAATATTTATTAATAATTAGAATATTTATTGATAATATATATTAATAAATATTTATAGTAATTATTAATAATTAATACTATTTGTTAATAATTAGAATTAATTTTAATAATTATAATTTATAATAATATGTATTATAATAATTTATAATTAACAAATAGAACTAATTTATAAGACATAATGAATAAAATAAGAATTAATTTAATTCCTTGATTTTTAATTTTAAATTGCTACATATTAAGAAAACATCATAGTTATTATAAAACCCAGGTTGTGTGTGTGTGTGTGTCTGTACGTTTATATATTGGATCAGATTTCCCACATTTTTCAACCGATTTCAACAAAACTTCACAGGACTACGTAAAATTACCTTGCTGTGGTTTTGACAGCGCCAAAAATTGGAAAAACACAATTGTTTTTGCTTGAAATCAATTTGAAAACACGATTAAGAGGCATTAATGAAAGGGGAACAACTCACATCGAGTTATACTTATAAAACCCAGGTTGGTTGTGTGTGTGTGTTCGTTTATATATATTTTTTTTTGGCAGGTAGTGTTTCTTATTGTCTTGCACACTTTTTTCTTTATTTTTACATTCAGAATGCTTTACAAATTCCATTTACAAGACAATTGTTTGTAATAAAATTCTATTCAATCGATAGATTATTATTGATTGAAAACAATGTTTTTGTTTGAGTTTGGGTTTGACCAATTTGTAAAAAAATTGTCAATTTTATTTTTCAGTCTTTATGATGGTCGATACTTGATCTATCTCTTACTGTTACATCCCCGGGCAACAACGGGCTCTCCTGCTAGTAATGAATAAAATAAGAAGTGTACTTTGGTTCAAAAATATATAAAAATATTCTAATCATACCAGAGGTCCCTTAAGATAGTTCTAAAATATATGTTAAAATAATGTAAAAAAAACATGAATTAACAAATTGTCAGGGATATATATATACAGTAGTGGCCATAATATAAGGAATGGAAACAACAAAGACATAAATATGTGTATTACTTAAAAAGTAATGCATGATGAGCAATGAAATTTTTACCAAATAAAGATTAGGGTGTAGTGTATAAATACAAAGTTACAAAAATTTACATAATAGTTTGTTTTTTTTTTTAATAAAGATTAAATGGAACAAAGGAAATAAGCTACTGGACAAAAGTTAAGGAACGATGTTAATAATTTGTATAAACTTTTAATTTACATTGTTAAAAAACTTGATGGAGCTTTTCAACAATAAGTAAAATTTCATTTATCATTAGGACTTTATTTTTAAGCAATATGGCAAATTCTACATGCAAAATGCTCTCTTTTGAAGAAAAAAACTCATTATCACTATCAAGAAAAAAAGTCAATTTCAGAAATTTCTGAAATTGTTCATAGGTCTAAAAGTGCCATTCATCGTGTAATTAGCAGGTATAAAACTGATAAAACGCTAGATGCAAAACCAAAAACCGCCAGACCTTCAAAAACATCGCAAAGAGAAGATCGAAGAATTGTTAGAATATCTACAAAAACCCGTTTTGAAACTGCTACATCAATTGGCCGTAAATTTAATGAAGAGACAGATAATAAGATCTCAAGGAAAACGGTTGCTCGCAGGTTAAAAAATGCAGGATCGCATGTTCGTATTCCAGCTTCAAAGCCTCTCATTTCAAAGTGAAACCAAAGGGCCCGCCTGGAGTATGTGGGGGAACATGTTGTTTGGACTGATGCACAATGGGATACAGTTCATTTCAGTGATGAGTCCAAGTTTACTATATTCGGTTCTGAGGGCAAAACTTACATACACCGTAGAACAGGTGAAAGACTGTCTTCTCAATGTGTCAAGAAAACCGTTAAGTTTGGTGGCAGCAGTGTGATGGTGTGGGGAATGATTTCATCTGCAGTTGTCCCTATCATCTGCGTACATGGCAATATCAATGCTGAGATTTACAAAAGGCTTCTTCAGCAGCATGTGGTACCAAGATTACACCATAATCTTTATGAATCTCCTATTTTCATGCAGGACAATGCACCTTGCCACAAGGCTCAGAAGGTTATGGCTTTATTTGAAGAAGGAATCACCCTAATGAAGTGGCCAGCCCAGAGCCCCGACCTGAATACAATAGAAAATGTTTGGAAGATAATAGGAGAAAGGGCTCAGAAAAGAAACCTGAAAAACCAGGATCACCTATGGGAGTTATTGAAAGACGAATGGGAGGGAATTACTGCTGATTTTTGCAAGAAATTAATTAGATCATGTGGTCGACGATGCAGAGAAGTCATTGAAAATAAGGGGATGTTTATCAAATATTAAATTTTGTTGATATTTTGTTCACAATCAAGTATTAACAAGATCGTTCCTTTGTTCCATTTAATCTTTATTTAAAAAAAAACTATTATGAAAATTTTTGTAACTTTGTATAATATTTATGCATTAGACCCTAATCTTTATTCGGTAAAAATTCCATTGCTAATCATGCATTACTTTTTAAGTAATACACATATTTATGTCTTTGTTATTTTCGTTCCTTATATTATAGTCACTACTGTACATATATATATATATATATATATATATATATAAGAATATTTCTTTATAACTTAAATGTATACTTTTGCTGAAAGTAAGCTGTCAACTCGTTAATATGACAGCTCCTAGAGACATGTATGATTACCACACATCCCCCAACATCTAACCTATATTTTTAACGTCTCAAATTTAGCGTCGACCTTCCTTTTAATTTTTAAGATACACACTCATAAGATCTAAAAATCTGGATTCCTCCCTCCAATTAACTCTTAAATAAGTAAATATATTGTTTTGTATTTTCAAATGTAAATCATTTTCACCAAAGTTACCGAAAATGGCCTGATAACGAGGTAAAAAAAGTCTTGAAACATAGAAATGTTTGTGTTGCAATGTAAAATATTTTTAATAAAAATATCATTAAAAAAAATATATGTAAATATATTAGATCAGGGCTACAGGAATGTAGGACACCCATGGCTTCGATACAAAGACAAGCTGAATAGCAACTTGTCAGCTGTCAATATACCTCATAACACCCTCAAGTACTTAGCCTTGCAGCAGGGAGAGTGAAGATCTAAGTGTTTTAGTGCACTCAGCGTTTTTTGATCTGCTTGTCTGAATCTACTTCAAGAAGTGAGAGCAAGGTCTAAAAGGTCAGCCAATCCAACAGTGATCTCATCCCACAATCCTCACACTTGCCCCATATGCAGCCTCCTTTGCAAATCACTTGTGGATCTTATGTGCCACTTAAGATTATCGCACAAAATTCAAAACTGAATCAAATAGTTCAGTTGTCAGATCCTCAAATATCGAAACCAATGGGAGAGTCCACTATATATATATATATATACATATATATATATATATTCATATATATATATATAATGTATATTATATATATATATATAATGAAATCTCTCATCGGTTTCAACATATGAGGATACACACACACACATATATATATATATATATATATATATATATATATATATATATATATATATGAAGAAATATAGTTTTAAGGTGTGCTATATTTATGGGATAAAGTGCTTTTGGTGGGGGTTATTGCCATACTTGGTTTCCATTGTTCAATAATGTGTATCTGAAAAATGGTGTCTTTATTGTGGTCGAAAGAATGAAATAATTTTTACAGATATATTCCTCATAGAAAATTTAGTTAAATTTCTGGCTATCAAAAGAATTTTCAGGCTGTCAATAGAGTTGTCAAGATCTCATAAAAACATCCACCGTTGTGTTAAAAAATACATTTCTGTGATATTTTAAACTAAATGTAAATAATATTTGTTCCAAATCATATTAATTAAAGCTTAAATCAGTTAATCTCCCTCAAATAAAGTTTCAGAAAAGTTTATTCCATTTTTGAAAGATTTTTTTAATAAAGTAAATTAAGTTGTGCTGAGAGATTCATAAATATGGCTAAAATCAGCCATGTTTTAAACATAAAAACTCACTCAAATCAATTTAAATTTGTTTGGAAATACAGCAAAGTATTTTGCTTATAGGAAATATTAAATTTAATCTATTAGCTTGAAATTAAAATTAAAATAAAAGCTTCAAGAAAGATTTTTCATTTTTTTAAAATTTATTTTAAACTTTAGGTATCACGTTTCTTTGATGGTACCTAAATGATTAAATAAATCCAGTAAGAAAACTCGTCTTGTATATCAATATCACTCTAAAATTTTCAGTCTTCAATGACAAAAAAAATTTAAAAAATGTTCTTAATATGCTGCTCGCACATTGGGCTGTCTGTTTTGCTGAAAACCATAAAGTCTATCTTATTACAGTTAATAGGCTTGTCAGACAGGGAGAAGGGATTTTGTATTCGTGTTGTTGGCAGTTGAACTTATAAGAAGAGGAGGAGAAGAAGAAAAAGAGGAGAAGAAGAAGAAGAAGAGTAGTAGGAGGAGGAGGACAATAACAAGGAAAAAAGAAGAAGAAGAAGAAGAGTAGTAGAAGGAGAAGAAGAAGAAAAAGAAGAAGAAGAAGCTTATTTAAATAGATAGCAGAACAGGGATTAGGAGAGATCTCGAAAAGAATTTACTAAAAGCTACAAAGGACAGGAAATTGTGGAGAGCCATAATTCCCAACACCCTGAAGGAACATGGCATATAGACGAAGAAGAAGTGTTTCAATATACGCAAAGAAGGCATCACTTGATTCTGGGAGATAAACAAAAGAAAAAACTAAAAGCCGATGATAGCAATGAAGAAAAAAAGTAACTGAAAGAAAGCAAAAAATAAAAAAAATTCTACAAATTTAGAATGTTTATTTTTCTATAGTTTGTAAATATTTGACACAAAATTAAAGCTATTAAGGTAATAATTAGTCCTTTCTTCTTTCTTTCCATTACAACATCATCTATGTGATTTTTCAGTTTTCCTTTTGAATCTACCATCAACACAGTGTCATCCATATATTTTATGTTTCTAATATTTTGATGTCTATTTTTCTTAGGGTCGTCTCACCAGAGAGGTTAAATAAATTCGGTGAGGAAACACATCCTGGTTTCACTAACCTTTTTAACTGTGCATATTTACTTAACCAGTTACCTATCTCCATGAAAAATATTTCTTCTTTCCAGTGTAAATGAAGCTTTATTGAAATACATTGGCTAAAGAGGTGTTGTCCATCCCCAGTTTTAGAAGTACTTAAAGAAGAAAAGATGACAAATCAATTTAAACCCGGATGTGAAAAATTATCAGAAATGTTGTTGAAAGCAACCAATCACAAACATTTAAACAATTTCTACACTCATTCAACCCAAACATAAACTCTCTTCTTTATGAACAGATCAAATAGAAAGGTCCCAAAGCAACCTATGTCTACTGATTTTATTAAAACACTAGCAGCCATACCCAGCTGGTCGACCACAAAAAGTGTTCAATTAGAATGGAGCAAAAACAGAATTTATGTTTAGATGTAACAGAGTCTATCTTCTTCAATTATTTTAAAGTACTTTCATTAAAAAAACATTTTGAATTAATGCAGTTACTGATATAACAGAAGTAGTCTGTATTTATTCAATCAAAATTAGCCGCAGACATGAAGGGGTAAAACAGGCAACATGAAGACCCACTTCAGGCCACAATTAATTTGGAATTTTTTAAATTCAATTTATCAGTGTGATACCAGGGATGGAAAAAGGGATACTTTTATAAAGCAATTGTTAAGTTTGATGAAAATTGGGCAAAAGATCAATGAAAAATAAGAAAGAAACCAGTGAAAATCATCATTTTTCGCAGCTTTTCACTAAATGGGTGGACTCAATTATCAAGTTAAATGACTGTTAAACGATGAACTTATTGTTGGCTACAATTGAGAGAAGCTAATAGATTGCTTGAAAATTGAGGGAGTTTTTAGTTTAAAATTTGTGTTGAAATCAATTTGCATTTGTGTTTCATGTTTTTTTTTTGCTAAATACAGTGGGTGTAGAAATAAAAATGAGGTATCGTTATGCTGATGTAAGTAACCTACATAGAGAGTTTGAATGAAATTGGATGGAAAAAGTTGAATTTATTGATTTTTGATCGGCTTTATTGATTATTGATTTTTTTTAAATTATGGATATTTTATGCTAAGAACCTATCTCTTACATTGTACAATGTATGTGCCAAGTTTGGTCAAAATCTGTTGGATGGATCTCAAGTGAAAAGGTATCACATAGACAGACAGACACACAGACATACTCTGTTTTATATATATAGATAACTTACATGTGTGTGTTTAAAATTTCAGATATAACTAAAAAACAAAATATCTGTAAAAGGACAATATAAATAGTGACAAAAGAAATACTTGATGGGTTTCGTCCAGTGACGGACTTTATCAATGCAAATACAAGGATTTTATTTTGCAAAAGTAAAAATGTTAGCTTTTCAAAGATTTACAGAAACACCCATCAATATTCATCCAGCTAACTTAATGTCTATGGAAATTATGGAGGATGCTAAGTGACATAATTTATATTATTTTAGCTTTGAATTAAGGGTTCTATGGGAGGAGAACAGAGAGGAGGAAATAAAAACTGATATGAATTACTGCAATCTGACTGCACAGAAAAAGGTGGACATGCCATGTGCTACCTATTGAGGTCAGGTTCCATGGATTCCTTAGACAGTCATTCATTTCCTTCCTGTTGAAGGTGGGCATCAATGGCCAGTGCCTGAAGAATGTTTCACATTGTCTCCAGACCACAGCTCAACAGGCATCGAGTTGGGTCTGGTTGAGATCCAAAATAAAGAAAGTTAATTAAAACCCTGCTTGCAACACAGGGCTACTTCCGACATGAAACACGTCTGTTTAACTTCCATTCTATATCATTCATAATGGTCACTATGAGCAAATTGTGTATTAGTTAATAAAACAAAGTAAATGCTTTTAACACAATGTTGAAAATATGACTTGCAGTTGAATAAAAAAAATTGCAGACTGACATATCTATAAAAAAAAAAAAATAGAAAAAAAAAGCAATACCCTGTCCAGTGGCAAAAGTTGCTGGTGGCACCAGGGGTGACAGAACTGCCTTAGACACTGAAACTGTTTTACCTCACCTGGTGGGTAGCTGACAAGGGCAGGGTATTGCATGTGCTTTCATACGATCTATGTAGAAAATATGTATTATATATTTAATATGAGGTTATGAATTTAACCATATTCTTTTAATTTTTTGAACATTTTTATAGCCATGTATGTTGGCTTGGAAAAGGAAGAATTCCTTCAGGAAAGGAAATATATTATCTCCAATAAAAATAAAAACAAATTCCAACAAAACAAGAAAATTGAAAAGTAAAGAGAACAGCATGAATTAAAATAACAGCTTTTCTACAAAAGTCACACAATTTTGTTCTTTCATCCCAAATGAGGGATACCAGCTTTGTGGAAAAACTATTAATGATTTAATATTGAAGCAAACATGCAAATACATAGACATATATTTCTTTTGTTCTGTTCAAGCCTATCTAACAATGGCAAAACGCATAATCAATAAAACAGTATTCTATTTGTCTAATTTATTAAAATTTGTCTTTTTTTTAAGAATTTCACCCCAAGCAAGGCAGGAAGCCACTAGGATGCAAGGGGTTACAGAAAATTTAGAGCAAGATCAGATAGGAGTTATAGAAGAAAGGATGAGGAGGAGGGTAGTGGATAGATCAAGGTAACTGGAGATGTCAATTGACATTACATTTGAATAGCTGGAGATTATAGCTCTCAGGGAAACTGGAATAGGAAAGGGAATTCCACAGGTGAGAGGTGCGAGACATGAAGCTATTGGAGTAGAAGAGACAGCTATATTTAGGAGTTTCGACGGTGAAGGAGTGAGAGCGGGATGCCAGCCTCGTATGGCGCTTGAACTCATGACATCTGGGAACCAGCGAATGCAGCTCCTTGGAGCAATTTCCATGAAAGTATTTGTAGAACAGACAGAGGGAGGCGATGATGCATCTGTGAGAAAGTGACTGTAGAAGATTCTATATCCTATTGACACACACACACATATAAACAGACCACAGCATTGATAACATTAGATGCATTCTTTAAGTGTCTTTATTTAAATACCAGCAAGAATACTAAAAGTCAGGTTAAAAATACATTTTAAAAATAGATTCGCACATTCTAGTACTAAATAGAAATTTTGGCTTACTCAAAGAATACATTATGGTGTAATGTATATCAGCTCAGAATGTGAATTCTGAGAGATGAGTTCAAATTCCAGTTGAGTTTGTTACATTCATCATCTCTTCACCCACAGCTACAGGTTGAATAATTGAGCAAACTGGGTTCCATAGCTTTGGTTGGCAACCAGTCTCCTGCAGAAAGAAATGAGGGAAAAGTCCTCTGTCTAGTCAGTCATGAGTCAAAAGAGATATGATTGTCCAAGTGTGTATCGCGCACACCACTTAACTGACCGACTGACTAAAGAATACAGTTTCCACAGAAAGTTTTCTAAAAACCTTCTACAGTCCTTATTGTGGCAAACAATTAGCCCAAAACTATCAGATCTCTTCAGTAATATAACACATGAAAAAAAAAAAAAAAATTCCACGGAAAAGAAAGTACCACTTCATTTCCATTCTTTATTTCTTGCCTCATTGAGAAATGACAAAGATGTGTCTGAAAATTCCTGTTCGGCATGACAGAGTGGAAAAAGTTATCTTGTGACATGTTTCGTCTTTTAGGACTTCATCAGAATAAATTTGTTATGTTGGTGCAACTACATATGCGCACAAATGAAGGATGCTGGAAATTTTAGAATTTTTCATTTTTTTTCTTTTTTTAATCTAGCTGATTTCTTTTAGATTCTTTTTCTTGTTGTTTCTATCACTTTTGGTATTAGATATCCCCCACCCCCACACTGTGATAACAGAAGCTCTGCCAGGAAAGGTGAAATGTTATAATAAGCTGGACACAAATTTACTGGCAAATTTACATGCAATCAAGACACGCTCTAAACATTTACGTTACAGTAAATTCTTTTCTCCTTTGATCAGAGTAGCATTTTTATGTCTCATTTGTGTTCATATAATCTTTTATTTAGATTCCTTGAGGTTTCTCCTATGCACTTTTTGTGATAATCATTACAGGCAATTGAGTAAATTTCTCCTTCAAGCTTTAGCTTATTGTTTTGTTTAGTATTGACTAAGTTTTTTATTGTTTTAGATATAGCAGTCAGAAATTTTATGTTGAGTTGAGATAGATTCTTTCCAATTATAAATGTGATAGAGTTAGTTGGTAGGACAATATATATTTTTTGATTCATTGGGTTTGTCAAGAGGGACCATTTTTGTGTTTTGGAATATTTTATGAGCCTTTTGTTTTTCAGTGAATATAAAATAAGTAACTTGAAAGTGTTTTCAATATATTTCTCCTCTTCATGTAAATATTGAGGGCTGCACATTCTGAGTGCTCTTAAGTAGAATCTGATGATTAAGTCAGATTTTATTTTGTTGTTATGGTGAGAATAGAAATTTTTAGATTGTTTTAATTGTTTTGGTTGATTTTTGATGGACATAAATATATATATATATATATATATATATATATATATATATATATATATATATATATATATTCATATATATATATATATATATATATTAGGGAATTTTGGATTTTATTGTGTATTAATTATTTGCTCTGTAATAATAAATACACTGAGCTCTTTTTGTGGATCAGTTTTAATATGTGATATTACTAGGATCCACTTGAATTATATACCAATGGATTTATTACCTTTACTATGTGTATATATATATATATATATATATATATGTCTGATTGAATAAATTACAAACATTATCTCTGCTTATTTTTATCATAATCCTTTCATATTCATAATGTTTGTAATTTATTCAATCAGACATACCTAAAAAGAATTTGCTTCCTATATATATATATATACACACACACACAGACACACTGATATTGATATTTTTAACTCATCAAAACAGTTTCTATCTTAAATATGTTTTACTGAATGTCACATACTTGGATTTTCAAATGGTCATTGCTCTCATAATTTTGTATTGTTCACCAAATATCATGATAAAAAACAAAACTTAAGGAATCAGCACATATGCTAGGCCACAAAAAATCTCCTCAGCTGACCAAGCATAGAAATTAATACAATATGAGAACCAGTGATAAGAAGTGCTAGAGAAAATCAATGAATAACAACAAAAAATTGCAATATAAGCTCTGGTAAAAAATATGCAATAATAATAACAGAAAAATTGCAATATGCACACTGGTAAAAAAAATGAGTGTGAGACATTAGGTTTATAAGTCATAGAAATTCATACACAGATGTCTTCAAGGAAGCACAGAGCCAAGTGGATAAAGACGTTGGTTAGATCCAATGATTAGACCCAAAGAGTTGTGAGTTCAATACCAGGTTACAGCAGTGGTGGATTAACTTGGAGAATTGAGTTAAAGGAAATAACTGAGACATTCAGAAGAACAATGTACCAAAATAAAAAATTTGTTTGAAATTCCAATCACCTGAAGAAGACTGGAGTGTACCATGGCCAAAACATTGCAAATAGGACAATGAAGATGAGGTTAAACAGTTCAAATAATGTAAGAAAGTTTCTTGATTTAATTACGCTTCTGGAATTCCTAATCAAGCCTCAATGCTCGAAAGAAATATTTCTGCCATTCTTGTATGGAATTTAACATAAAGCAAAAATAACATTTTTAATTTCCTCAGAGAAAAGAAGAATCCTGACAACTGTGGAAAGAGTTAAAGAATGCTTATTCCAAGATAAAAATGTAACTGCAATAAAATATTTATTTGGAGATCTTTCTGAAAATATGAACATATATAAATATGAGACAGGAGTTGAAAAATTTGGGGGCTCAACAAAAAGTGATCCCCCCTCCCACCACCACACACCAACAAATTCTGATTTGGTCAAATTTTGAGAAAAAAATTATTGAGGAGAATTATTGAGTAGTCCCATGTGTGCGCATATATATATATATATATATATATATATATATATATATATATATATAAAGACATTTTTTGTGTTTATACGTTCTTTTTATAGATACAAATATTTAAGTAAATGCTTAGTTTATAATAAACAGTATTAACAACATTTACCGGCCTGAATGTCCGAGAAATTTTCATAGAAAATATGCGTCCTCCGACAGGAATCGAACCTGTATTCTATACGGAAATGTCATTTAGTCTGATGTGCTTTACTGATTGAGCCATTTACTTAAATATTTGTATCTATAAAAAGAATGTATAAACATAAAAATGTCTTAAAATAATTGTCGGACTTTGTACATTTCATAATGGGTGACGTCATTTGTTTACATTTCGATACGTCATGAGCAGATATGAATGTACGTGAGAGAATCATGAAAGATTGTAGTTTAAAGACAGTAAAATCGACCTTACTAACCAAATGCTCCTCTGTGGCTAAATCGGTTAAAGGCACATCAGGCTATATGATGGTTCCGTATAGGATACAGGTTCAAATCCTGTCGGAGGATGAATATTTTCTATGAAAATTTCTCGGACATTCAGGCTGGTAAATGTTGTTTAATACTGTTTATTATAAACAGAGCATTTACTTAAATATTTGTATCTATAAAAAGAATGTATAAACATAAAAATGTCTTAAAATAATTGTCGAACTTTGTCCATTTCATAATGTGTGACATCATATATATATATATATATATATATATATATATGAAATTGTATATTTGAACAGTATTTCCTCTTTGAAAAAGTTTCATTAAAGATGACTGAGAATGTACTGTGATTAAAGCTTTTTTATCCAATTTTTCTTGTGTTCATATAAGTGTTTCCTTATCTGGTAATAAAGTGTGTAAAAACTGTTTGAATGTTCTGTATATCAGAACAATTTCAGTTATTTTATTAGCCACTAGCAGTAGAGCCCGGCGTTGCCCGGGGATATAACAGTAAGAGATAGATCAAGTATCGACCATCATAAAGACTGAAAAATAAAATTGACAAAGATTATTGTTTAAGGTTGACGGACACGCATGTCTTAATTAGTTTCTTTTTTTTGTTTTTTTGTTTTTTTTATGAATGGTCAAACCCAAACTCAAACAAAAACATTGTTTTCAATCGTTATGAGTCTACCGATTGAATAGAATGGAATTTTTAAAGCGTTCTGAATGTAAAAATAAAGAAAAAAGTGTGCAAGACAATAAGAAACACTACCTGCCAAAAAAAAGTGAAGTTTTGTTGAAATCGGTTAAAAAATGTAGGAAATCCGATCCCATATATAAAGGAACACACACTCACAAACAACCTGGGCTTTATAATAAGTATAACTCGATATGAGTTGTCCCCCTTTCATTCTCGCAATGCCTCTTAATTGTGTTTTCAAATTGATTTTGTGCAAAAACAATTGTGTTTTTCCGATTTTTGGTGCTGTCAGAACCACTGCAAGGTAATTTTACGTAGTCCTGTGAAGTTTTATTGAAATCGGTCGAAAAATGTAGGAAATCCGATCCCATATATAAACGTACAGACACACACACACACACAATATGCGTTTTATAATAAGTAAGATTATCAAGAATTTTTTTTTTTTTAACTGAATATATAGATTTTATAAATGTGTATCTGTAGTGATGAGAATTTTTGTTTTTTATTTTCCAAACACAATCAACTCGTTGTGGCTATGTTCATACTTTATATTATTGCGTGTTGACTTTTTCTTTTCTATTATTTATGTTTCCATTATTTTTACATGCAGATGACACGATTATGGTGGTATTTTCCACAAGCATGTTGCAGACGGAGTCTTGTAGATTACCCTGTGTGTTTAAATGAGTCTCAATTAAGCTGTGATCTGAGATATGTAATGTGAGACGTTGTGACAAGCATCTAGATTTTACGAACTACCTCATAGATAACCAAATTAGATGATTTCTTTGTAAGATAACCAACAGCAACACTGAATATACAAATAAAAACAAAGGCATCAACATTTTTTTATAAAAATCAAATACACATTAACTATAAGCAACATGAATTTTTCCTTAGAAAAAAGTTAAAAAATACACAACCCCAGTTGACCAGAACAAGATAATTAAATGAATTATCTACTAGAAAAATTTAGAACCGCTAAACTTATCATCAACAATTTAGCTGCAAAATGAAAATTAAAGAGAACCAATATTATTTAAGAATCCACTTGTCCCTTAAGGAACTGATCAAACCAAATTCATGAACAATTGGACAAACCACTACATGCCTACCAAGAAAACTTGAGGTTTTCCCTATGCATTATTTGTGACAATCACATTATAGGTGATAGGGTAAATATGCTCTTCAAGTTTTAGCTTATTATTTTGTTTGGTTTTAGAATTTATTGGTTTAGATGTAATTGTAAGAAATTTTGTTAACCTTAGGCAAAGACAGCTCTCTGTTTTAAAATATTTTATGAACCTTTTGTTTCATGTTGAATTTGTTAAATCATTTCACCCCAAGCAAGGCTTATTGCCACTAGGACGTAAGAGGTTACTGAGTGTTAGAGAATATAAGAAAAACTACTATTAAGGAGAAAAGACAATAAAAAAACAAAAATTAGGAAGACAGAAGATAACAATTAACCTTGCATTTAAATGCTTGAAGATCAAAGGCAATAAAGCTACTAGGATGCAAGGGGTTACTGAGTGTTAGAGAATATGAGAAAAACTACTATTAAGGAGAGAGGACAATAAAAGAAGAAGAATTAAGAAGACAGAAGATAACAATTGACATTACATTTAAATGCTTGAAGATCAAAGGCAATAAAGCCGCTAGGACGCAAGGGGTTACTGAGTGTTAGAGAATATGAGAAAAACTACTATTAAGGAGAGAGGACAATAAAAGAAGAAGAATTAAGAAGACAGAAGATAACGATGGACATTGCATTTAAATGTTTGAAGATCAAAGGCAATAAAGCCACTAAGACGCAAGAGGTTACTCAGTGATAGAGAATATCAGAAAAACTACTATTAAGGAGAGCATGAGACCAAAGAGGCACAGAGGGGTGCTAGTAAATATCACTCAAGACTATGGTATTACCCCACCCCACTTGTCTGCCAAAGAACTTCTGCTAACAATCACTCAATGACATTGTTAAAATCGGTAAGGTAAGTGAGAATTTGAAACAAAAGAACTTATGATGTGGTTATAAAGTGGGGGATCAACTGTATATTACATTAATCCCTTTGTGGCTATGGTAGTTTCTATCCATTTCTATTCCAGAGAATGTAAATAAATCTAAGACATGCCTGTGTAGCTAGTCTGTATTCCATTGATTGATTCGTTCATTCATTTTCTACACCTAATCACCCTTTGCAGGTTATTTAAATCCAGAAAATATTTTTACATTTTTTGGGGCAGATAACAATGATTTACTGATACAAGTCGTACTAATTAACTAATAGCTGTTGGGAAAGAGGTGGATTCATATTTAATCAGAATTTGATAAACAAAAATTATAATGTGGTTATAAAGTGGGGGATTAATTATGTACTACAATCGTTATTTAAACTGATCCCTCACTTTGAGGCCACTGTAGTTTCAATACATTTATAGTCCAGAGAATGTAAATAAATCTAAAAGCTACCAATATTTCATTGATTGATGGATTCATTTTCTAACGCTTTTCAACAATGAAGAATTTATAAGTGGATATAAAGTGGAGGATCAATTATAACTTACAATCAATATATAAATTGATCCTTCACTTCATGTCCACTGTAGTTTTGATACATTTATAGTCCAGAGAATGTAAATAAATCTAAAAGATATGCCTGTGTAGCTAATCATTGATTAATTTGTTTTCTACAGCTTATCAGCACTTTGCAGGTTATTTAAAGCCAGAAAATATTTTTAGACTATAAGAATATTTTTTGGAGATAATAATGATTTTTGTAATACAAGTCTTATGAATTAACCCATAGCTATGGAAGGGAGAGAGGTCAATTCATACACCCTCCCAAGAGCACTTGGTAGCAAAACAAACCAATGAGGATAGGTACATGGCTCTCTCTGATTTCCAATCCCTAGCCATCTATCAACTAAAATTATTACATTATATCATTAAATTACATCTTTTCAATAATCAACATGACTGAAAATAATCACAACAATCCTGAATGTAAAAGTTTGTAGGCTGTTGTCATCAGCAAGACCTTTCTCTTTTTTTATTGATGTAAAAATTAGAGGAAAATCCCTTGAACATATTCAGTCATTGCTTTTTTTCTAATCTCATCACAGATGAAGAAAAGGCCCGAAGCAACAGAAATGTGGTTCTACAAATGGATTCTGTGAATACCATGGGCCGAACATGAGAGCAACGACAAAGTTTTAGAGAAAAAGAAGCAAAAAGAACACATATACTTAACATCAAGAAGTGACAACTGAAATTTCTATGGCACATATTAAGGAAAGAGGGCTTAGTAAATTTGACACTCACAGGATGGATTGAAGGTAAGAGGGACAGAGAAAAAGTGCATGACCAACCTAAAGAGCATGTGCAAATGGATGGCAGAACGGGGATTAGGAGAGACAGCAAAAAGACAAAATTTACTAAGATCTACCAAGGGCAGAAAATTGTCGAGTCATAGTTGCCCATGCCATGAAGAGATATGGCACAAAAAAGAAGAAGAAGAAGAATGAGCTAGTGTAAATGCCTGGCAGAAGAAGGATTAGGAGAGATAGTGATAAGAGGTACCAAAGACAGGAAATTGTGAAGAGTCATTATCACTAACACCCTGAAGAGATATGGCATATAGAAGAATAATCCTCCCCAGAAGGGCTTTATAAATAATGATTTGCCATCAGAAAGATTTTGAATAGGAACTTATTTCTTAAGACTACAAACATTTTACTTATTTGATACATGTTTTTATAGTAGACATTTCTATTAATTAATAAAAAGTGTAATTGTCAGTTACTGGCTTTGACATTTGAGAGTTTTCAATAAAGACAATGTGCCTTTTGCGTGTCTATTCAAACACTTATATCTACTAAACAAAACTGGAAAACCTTCTAATCCTACAAATTATTATGCCATTCGTCTTGTACCTGTTTTTGGCAAAGTATCAGAGGCTCTAATCAACTTCAAATTGGTTAAGCATCTCATTTCACACAGCCTTCTTTCAGATAAACAATACGGCTTTCATTCCTGTAAGTTAAATGTGTTGACGGATATTATTGACTTTGTTTATCTAGATTTAGATAATCAATGCAGATGTCCCCTAGGGTTCACTTCTCAGACCAACTCTCTTTTTCCCTTTACATAAATGACCTGCCTAAGAGTATATTCCGTTCATATGTGAATATTTATGCTGTTGATATGACTGTATACGAGCTGTAACAGCAAAATTGTCCAAATCATGTAACAGCAAAATTATCTACTTGTTAGATTAACACTTCCGCTGCTAACTACAGAGATCTTCATTTTTCTTATCTTGCTCCACCTACGTTTTTTGCATACCACTGTTATGAGTGTCCCATTGCACCATCTATCGAAAAATCACAAAGGACAAGGCTTCAAAAAATATCATGTGTATACCCATTACTGATCTGGTAAGTCATTCCCAGGTATATCCATGAAAATGGAATGCTGTAAAACAGACTGATGCCAGTTTTCTGTGTAATAATATATGTAGGTTGAAATTTGGCATTTTCTTTAAAAATGGCTGGCCGGCTGGGGGCAGCACTGGGCAAATGAGTAGCAGTGAAAGTGTTAAGCTTTGAGCCATTGTATCTTGGAAATGATTAAAGATATCTTACTGGAATTCTATGAGGTTTTTATAACACAATCAGAATCTACTTTGAACAATAAGAATGTATTTAAACTCCTCTTCCACATGCCAAATGTCTTATGGATTGAGTTGGATCTTTTCTAATTGATCTCTTAAGCTCTAAGTTGAAATGATGACCTTGCTGTTGTGACCCCCTGATCTAGATTTCCTTTCTTTTTTAAACTTATTCACTGTTCTCTTGATGGTGTTTGAATGGACTTTGAAGATGGAAGCCAGAGTATGAATGTTGTTACCATTGCTTGAGGCCTGAATGATGTTTTTCCTCTCACCATTGCTCAGCTGGAAAGACATAGTAGGGCTGAGACAAAATGATTTTAACCTGTTCTCTTTCTAGCTGAATAACTCAAAATGTTTTTCAGTGATCCTTACAACAAATGGTGTTAAAATGGCTAGGCATCTTATCTGAAAAACTGGAAAAAAGAAACTCAATTAGTTTAATGTTTTTTTAGATATTAAACATTTTGTTGGGTGGACAATTATCTCATGTTACACGATTTGGACAATTTTGCTGTTACACCCAGTATGGGTGAACCTCCAAAATTTGTGATGACCAGAGATTAACAACTGATCTTTTTTCTGATTCAGCTCTAACAGCTTGAGGAGTAGGGATGGGAACTTACTGATTGCATTCAGCGCCTTGAAAACCAAACTAGTTATATTTTATTGTTGCCAATTGAACCTTGAACTACCATCAGTCATGATGAATGTATGTTCCATCAGGGAGGCCCCTTGTCATCAGCAACTATTGGGCCTCAAACTCAATTCAGACCTCAAGTAGATCTTGTACACACAGTCCATCAATACAGATGCTAGAAAAATGGTTGATTCCCTGTACTGCTCCAGTAAAGGCTTGACTTCTCTCACTATCTTCTATCTTTACAAGAGCCAGATCAGGTCTAAAATGGTGTATTGTTGCCATATATGGCAAGAGTTTCCAGTTTCATTAGAATCCAAAAGCATCTCTGCATCCTTGTAAGTGACAGATTATTTCCGCCCTCTACAAACCCTTTCTCACAGACAAAATGCCACAACCCTCTTTGTGTTCTATCACTATTTCTATGAAGAGTGATTGGATCAATTAGGACCTACCATGTTATGCACATGGTAGTGAACCACTCTCATTCTCTTTGTATTCCATTGGTTAGATGTAAGTTCTATTTGAGCACCTTCTTCTCACAGACTGCTACTTTGTGGAACCAACTCCCAAGAGGATGCTTCCCCAAACACTACAAACATCACCTGTTCAAGTTTAAGGTTAACCGTTATTTTCCTCACCTATCCATATAAACTGTGCCTCTTACTCTGTAGCCCTCTATTTTGAGTGGTTCCTGGGCCTTGTATAAACTAATATATACATACTAAGCCTCTTACTTTGTAAACCTCTACCCCTTCATTATTTCTAATGAAATTTTCCTGTCCTAATACTTTGTTTATCCTTCATCAGGGAGGAACTCTTGACTTGAGGGAATATTGGGCCTCAAACTCAGTTCAGGCCCTCAAGTGAAACTTGTACACATGGTTGATTTCCTGTACCGGTCCAGTAAGAACTTGACTCCTTGCACTATCCTCTACCTTTACAGATCAGGCCTAAAATGGAGTACTGCTGTCATATTTCGGCAGGAGCTGCCCAGTCCTCACTTTAAAGCCTTGACAGAACCTAAAAGCATTTCTGCATCCTTGTGGGTGATGAATTATTTTCAACCCTGCAACCCCTCTCTCATAGACGAGATGTAGCAAGCCTCTTAGTTCTATCTCTACTTTCATGAAAAGACAAACTACATTCCTTTGTTCCACCAATTCTAACCTTCACGGCTAGGATTGGTCATGGTAGTGAACCACCCTCATTCTCTCTGTATTCCATCGGGGAGAAAAAGTTCCACTCGAGCAGCTTCTTCCTCTGTGGAACCGACTCCCAAGATGATATTTTCCCAATCACTACAACCTTAACCTGTTCAAGTGTAAGGTTAACCATTACCTTCTTCACCTATCTGTATAAACTGTGCCTCTTACTCTGTAGCCCTCTACCTCGAGTGGCTCCCGGGCCTTGTACAGAGTGAAAAAAGAAAAAAGGAGACTTAGAAAAACAGCAATAGTAGCAACGATTTATCATGGCAGCTCATAAAAAAAGTAATAGTAGCAACGACAAGGTAATTCACAAATAATCTCTATAGTTTTAATCGAGCTGAATTTTAATGATTTTCATGTCGGCTACCAAATTCATCAACAAAACATTTTAAGGTAAATTCTTTCAGTTTATGAACATTCAATTGATAACATTGCAAAGTTACTCACTCTGTTAATTCACAAAATTATCATCAATCTGAGCTAATCTGGATTTAGCTTGAGCTATTGTGACATTTTTTTCACGTACAAAAATCCACATTTAATCATACTTATTATAAAACCCAGGTTGTGTGTGTGTGTGTGTGTGTGTGTGTCTGTTCTTTTATATATTGGATCGGATTTCCTACATTTTTCAATCGATTTCAACAAAACTTCACAGGACTACATAACATTACCTTGCGGTGGTTCTGACAGCGCCAAAAATCAGGAAAACACAATTGTTTTTGCACAAAATCTATTTGAAAACACGATTAAGAGGCATTGCGAGAATGAAAGGGGGACAACTCATATCGAGTTATACTTATTATAAAACCCAGGTTGTTTGTGAGTGTGTGTTTGTTTATATATGGGATCAGATTTCCTACATTTTTCAACCGATTTCAACAAAACTTCACTTTTTTTTGGCAGGTAGTGTTTCTTATTGTCTTGCACACTTTTTTCTTTATTTTTACATTCAGAATGCTTTAAAAATTCCATTTACAAGACAATTGTTTATAATAAAATTCTATTCAATCGGTAGACTCATAATGATTGAAAACAATGTTTTTGTTTGAGTTTGGGATTGACCAATTTGTAAAAAAAAAACAAAAAAAAACTAATTAAGACATGCATGTCCATCAACCTTAAACAATAATCTTTGTCAATTTTATTTTTCAGTCTTTATGATGGTCGATACTTGATCTATCTCTTACTGTTACATCCCCGGGCAACGCCGGGCTCTACTGTTAGTTATAAATAACTAGCGGAGATACCCAGCATTGCTCAGAAGAAATAAAATCATCTTAGGTTTCATTGCTATGTTGAAATTCAATAGCATGTTGATTCATTGGCTTGATAATCTGATGCCATTGCAAAGACTTAGGGTTCTAGATTTATCAAGAATATTACTGGAAGTCTCCCTTTTTCTAAAAGAGATTGTAAAGTGTCATGCCAGATTGTTGGAGGAAATTATATACAAATCTTTTTTTTTTTAAAACAGAAAATAATTATAGGATGAACATTCCAATATTTATTAATGTAAATATATTGTCTATGTATGTTATCAAATTTACATCAGTAATTATTTTTCTTTAAATCAGAAAATAATTACTTCATTTAAAATAATTTATTTGATTTCATAGTGATTTTTAAAAAAAAAAAGTATTTTATGCTTAAATTGTTTTTTGTCAGTAAAGTAAAAACAGAGCTTGATTTTCTGAAAAAACTTTGTTAATTCAAAAATAAATCTCTTCTCACTCTCTCTCTCTCTCCATATTACATATTAAAACATGTCTCATGGGATAGTTTAGACATATTCTGTCTACTTATTTTTGATAAGATCCTTTCATACTCATGGATAAGATTTTTGATGTCATTATTGAAAGACGAGAGAAAATCACTGTGTTTATATATATTTGTTTTATTACCAAGTACTTTAGACATATCCATGTCATAATCAGGGTATTGTTTATAATAAAATAAATATTATAGTATCCATTATTGTCAGAGACAAATTGTTGTGTTATCTAAAAGTTAAATTTCTTACAAATGGAGTGAAGAACGCTACATCAGTATATGACCACTAATATATATATATATATATATATATATATATTTAAATATGATTCCATTGCAAAAAAAATTTAAAGAAATAATTATAATATAGGCTCAACTGTTGTATCAAGCACTTTTTTTAAAAATAAAAACAAAAATACTAAAGAACTTTGGATTATTTAACTAACGAGTTCTTTCTTATGTTTCTATATATTTACACACAAACACACACACACATATATATATATATATATATATATATATATATAAGTTGTATGTCTACAATAGAAAAAATTATATATAATATAAAAATATAAATATTTTTGAAAGCATAAATATTTTTTGAATATTTAAATTTAGTAAAATTTTTATTAATAAAAAAAGTAATTCAACAAATAAAATATTTTTGAAAGCATAATTAATTTTTTAGAAAATTAAATTAAATAGTTTAGTGAAATTTTTATGATCTCCACTCCAGCATGTTTAAAACGATTATGAACATTTAGAATAATTTGTTTTTGCATTTATTTTTAAAATATAATATTTAAAGCATATACTAATTTCAATAAAATGGCAAAAGAGATTTAGCAAACTGATCCCACTCAAGCAATTCAACAGGAAATGTTCTTTAAATAAAGTATAATCTGATATAAATATTTTCCAAAGAATAAATATTTTTTAGGAAATTAATTTAAATAATTTAGTAAAAGTTTTATTAATAAAAATAATTCAACAAAACCTGACTGAATATTGCTTTTCCAGAATGAGATTTTAAGATGCCATGGTAGTTTGTTGTTGGCAATTTAGTAATGTACAAATCTTAATATTTTTTTAAAATCAGAAAATAATTATTAGATGGACAATCCTCTATTTAATAAAATAAATATATTGTGTATCAAATCAACACCAGTATTATAAATATGATTTTAATATTTCCCTCTGCACTAGAATATATTATCAGCATATTATAAAAATAAAATTATATGTAAACATAATGAATGAAATATTTACTTACCATCCCTACAACATAAACATAAAAACAAAATGCTTGTATTCAAAGTAAACCTGTAATTAAAAATTTCTCGGTTAAAAATATTGTAAAAGATGACTTATGTTCGTGGAATATCTAATTGTATTAAATCTACTGAAAATTCCTCCCAAAATATCAACAGGAATTTATTCTGTTGTGTTTTTACAAGTTTTGTCTTGAATAAATAAATATTAAGTATTTTTTCAAATAATTTTATTTAATATTATTCTTCTTTTAAATTTACTTTGTAGTTTTAGTATTCATTTTTTTAAAGTTACGCATTTATTTACTATATGGAAATAAATTCAAGAGAAAAGAAATTTTCAAAATAACTATATGATTTCAAAATTATCAGCAGAATTAAAAAAGTAATAATGAATGGGAATAATTATTAGGTTGGTGCAAAAATAATGACGTAATAATGTCGTTTTTTGACGTATTATTTAACGTCAAAAAACAACATTATTATGTCATTATTTTTGCACCAACCGAACATTATTCCCGTTTATTTTTACTTTTTAATTCTGCTGATAATTTTGAATGCATTCTAATGCAATTATTATGCATTTTTAATTTTAAAATATCTTCACAAATACAAATCATACAATGATAATTTTTTTTACAAAAAGGTGGGTTGGGTGATGCTGAGTCTGTATATAAATTTATTTTGTTGATAATTATTATAGTTTTTTAGTTTTATGTACACACATACAGACAACTGCCCTTTTTATATATATATATATCAGCTGCAGGTACAATGGAGTAATAGATTGGGACTCAGATTGAGGAATCAGAGAGCCAAGCTTAAATTCCAGTCAAGTTTGTTATATTCACTAATAAGCTAATAATACCCTTTGGAAAGGAAATACCCATTTCTTCTCCCCTTCCGGTTATGGGTAAATAACAGGAGAGACTGGATCCTATAGCTTTGGGTGGCAAACTAATCTAGGAAAAAAAAATCTGAATTCAAAACCAGCATGGAGAAGGTTGGGCTCCGTCAGGCTGTCTTGCCCAGGAAACACCACTGATGGCATGGACGCAGTACATGTGGTGCCCCTGTGACCTGAGAGTGTTAAATAAAAATAATAATAATTTCTTATGTTACGATAGACTGGACTCTACAGCTTTTGGTGGCAATCCATCTAGAAGAAAAAAACATTCTGAATTCAAAACTAGCCCGGAGAGGGTTGAGATACATCAAGTTGTATTGCCATGGAAACACCATTGCTACTATAATGATAGTACATATGGTACCCTATGACACTAATGGGATAGAGGTTTAAAAAAATATTAATTGTCGAGTGTGACAAACTTTACAAGAATTAAAATATTGAGTACTTAGCAGAAAATCGCTATACAGGGTG
>OZ010614.1:64948356-64960856 GCA_963932145.1 Acanthosepion lycidas
CACTGCGTCCCGGCTATTGTAGTCGCAACGAAACCCCGGGTGTAACAGAATATATATATATATATAAGTTTTGTTAAAAACAACTGACAGGGTACTGTGGTTAAATTTTTTATCTAATTTTTCTTGTGTTCTTAGAATTTTTCTTTTCTGGACATAAATTATTTAGAAATTGTCTAAATCTTCTGTATGTTTGAGCATTTTCAGCTATACTTTTTACCATTATCAAGGATGATTTTATTTTTACTTTTAACTGACTGCATGAATATTTTATGGATGTATAGCTAAAGTCATAGGAATGTTTTATTATCCAAACATGGTCAGCACATTGTGGCCATGTTCATAGTTAATGTTATTGAGTGTTTGCTTTTTCTTTTTTATTAATAATACTTCCATTATTTTCAGCCTTTTTGTAGATATGGATGATGCTATTATATTTGTATTATCAACACTTATGTTGCGGATGGAGTTTGGTAGGTCTCAGTGTCTGTATAAATGAGTCCTAATTTAGCTATGGTCAGAGATAATCTGCTTGTCAGACATGTAGTATATCCAACAAATTTATTTATGAATTTGGTTTGATCAGAAACACAGTTCCTTAAGGGAAATGTGAATTCATATTATTCGTTCCATGTAATTTGGATCTTGCTGGTGACTTATTGTTGTTGACAACGAGGTTAGCAGTTTTAAATTTTTTTTTAAAGTAGATAATTTAATTTAATTTTCTTGTTTTTGTCAACTGGAGTTGTACATTTCTTAATAAGGTTTCTAAGGAAAAGGTTTATCTTGCATTTGATTTTTATAAAAAATGTTAATGTTTTTATCTGTATGTTCAGTGTTGCTATAGGTTACCTAGGAAAGAAAAGCCTAATATGGTGATCTTTGAGATAATTCAGAAAAATTTATTAACTAGTGTTTGTTTCATGTTGTTAAGTTCTCTAAAGAAAAGTGGACGAGAGGATGAATTCTTGAGCACTCTCATGTATACATCTGTAAAAGTACAATATAAAATAAAGATAAAAAGGAAAACTAATCTTAGCTGACATGTTTCATCCTCTGATGGATTTTAGCAAGACAAATTTACCATTAGGTTTATAATACCCAGGAATTCATACACAGATGTTCTGTGGATAAAGTTGTTGTTTAGATCCAGTGACAGGACCCAAAGAGTGTGAGTTCAATACCCAGTTAAGGCAGTGGAGAACTTGGAGAGGGGAATTAACAGAAGATAACTGATAACTGACATCCATTAAACATGACATGTGGAACTAGAAAAGTCTACCCCAGTGAGCGAAATAAAAGGGTTCAGTTCAACATTCCAACCACATGAAGAAGGTCAAAATGTAATAAATATGGCGACAGATATGAGGACAATAGTCTGAATAATGTAAATAGAGTATATATATATATATATATATATATATATATAATGATAAAAGCGGAGACTTTAGAAATCCATGGTAATAATTTATTTCACAAGATCAGACCTCATCTCTTCAGACCAAACAATTTTACTACAATAGATGAATTTTAAATCATCTGATCCTGTGAAATAAATTATTACCATGTATTCCATGAAATAAATTATTACCATGGATTCTTAAAATCTCCACTTTCATCAGTAATATATTTGGTTTGTTCTTACATTGAGCTCACTTTGGGTTTATATCCTCTTTGGAACTATCTCTACTAATTATCAAATAATATTATACATATATATATATATATATATATATATATAGAGAGAGAGAGAGAGAGAGAGAGATAGATAGATAGATAGATAGATATGGGTTTGGTAAAAAACACATGTATACAGACATATACAGGCATGTACATATATATTTTTTACTCAGGTCTTATAAAAACAGTGCTCAATGTTATATAACAGAGCTATTAAGTATATATTAGTGAATACACATAATATCCTACATTGATACATCAGAACAATTACCATGAAAGTATTTAAAGAAACGGTACAGAGAAGCTATGTTACAGTAGTGGGAAAATGATTGAAGCCAAAATGCCAGGTCAGGACCAATAACATTGCAGATTATTCTTTGGCTTTTATCAAAAATCATTTTAGCAGGAGCCCCAAAGCAGATGTGGCAGCAATATTCAAAGCAAGGGTGAATGGTCGACTTATAAATATGTAAGATAGATCCCGGCGAGAAAAATTGTCTAGCATGATATAGTAAAACAAATTTTTTTGCTGCAGACTTAGAAATTGATTCAATATATCATTTCCACTTCATGTCAGCTGAAAACATGAGTCTGAGAAGATGCAATGAGACACTCCACTGGAGGTTAGCATCAGCTATGCTGATTAAAAGTAAAAAGTTTTGATTATAGTGGTGAAGGCTTATGCAGAAACAAACACACTTTTCAAAAGAATCAAACACAGAGAACTGGTGCATATAGCATGCCACAAGGTCTGCAATCGAGCATCCTCAGGTTTTGAATTCAGAATTCTTCAAGACTGCTTGCTAACTAAGACTAAAGAACCCAGTTTGTCCTACTATTTAATTTATAGTCAGTGGGGGTAAAAAGATGGATTCATATCTTTCCCCAAAGATATTTATGCGTAAGTGAATTTGAACTCTGCTCTCCAATTTCACCACCTGCACCCCCCCTCTCTCTCTCTCTCTCTCTCTCATTTGGTCATTTAGTCAGCTTTTGAGGAGTGGGTGAGAACAAGAGGACATTTTAGTCTCGGCATTTCAGAACTAGCCTAACTCTGTACACACACCAAGTATTTGCAAAGTTATGGTTGTTTGAAGTTAATCAAAACTCACACATGTTTGATAATTTTTCTGTTTTTTAATCATTTCACTTCATGTAAGGTAATAAAGCCACTAAGACAGAAGGGGTTTACTGAGTATGAAAGAATATAAGAAAAAAAAACATTATTAAGGAGAGAAAACAATAGAAAAAAGAGGAATTAAAATTACAGAAGATAACCATTGACATTGCAGTGAAATTTTTGAAGATCAAAGTTGGCTGGGAAGCATGGAGCTGGAATAGTTTTCCACAAGCGAGAAAATAAACTGTCAGCATAGAACTTCCAGTTACATCGAGCAAATTCAACTGTAAGATGATGGGATTATTGGCAATAGTACTGCACTTAAATGCATAAAGTTTAGGTACCATAGAGCAAAGTTTAAAAAATAATCAAGAGGAAAAATATGACTTCCTCCCATCTTCGAATAACACAATACAAAAATGCCAGATATATTTTTTCTTCTTTTTAATGTGTATAATTTTTAATAATCAAGCTGAAAATCATTCAAAGAGCCTAAAAAACCACAAAAGGGCATTTAGCATTTCTGGAATATTTTCCCAAGTGATATTTACTCTGGAAGTAGACAGTCTTAGCATTTCAGAACTGGCCTCAGTTTGTCACAACTCCAAGTATTTGCAAAGTTATGGTCATTTGAAATTAATCAAAACTCACACATGTTTGATAATTTTTCTTTGTTTCTTAATCATTTCACTCCATGTAAGGCAATAAAGCTACTCAGACGCAAAGGAGTTACTGAGTATGAAGTTTACATCAAGCCAATTCAACTGAGAATTGATGAGACCTTGCCTACAGTCTAGTACTTAATTTTTAAATTTTTTCCTGCCTCATTTTGCAAAGACAGACATTTTGGATATGTTGTGGGGCTCTCCCTGTTTTACATAAGATGGACTCGTCCAAAGTATACTTATACTGACAGAGAATACCTACTGTTGAGATACGTCGAGATACAGTCTCTGACTGTGTCCGACATCTGTTGAACTCTCTGCTTTGGTAGAGAGGAACCTGGACGAAGCTTTGCCGAAGGGCAAAGTTTCATCCGGGGAGGTAGACAGTTCCCGAACCCGCTTATGTGGGTTCAAAGGGGATATTTTGGGGCTGAGCCTACGGGCTCAGAGAAACCCACTTTAAACTCGGCCTTGTGCCACATATATTCCTCATGGGTGTGATATTAAATACTGAGATACATCGAGATACATTCTCTGACTGTGTGCGATGTCTGTCGAACTCTCTGCTTTGGCAGAGATGAATCCAGCCTTGTGCCAGATATATTCCTCGTGGGTGGAATATTAAATATTGAGATATGTTGAGATGCGTGGAGATACGTTTGAGATACATTGCAACAGGTTGAGAGATACAGAGACAGACACAGGGTGTTCTCAGAGAGTTATACAAGAGTCCAGAGAGAGAGATGATTACGGCTTTACTTACAGAGACTTGTACATATACTTTCTACTAACCCGCATTTCTGGACTACTAATCTTCACTTCAAGTCTGTATTCTTACGTTTAATACACTTATTTTTCTATCTCAATTACTGGCATTGTTTATTTATTTGTGCAGGATTCCATTCACGGAATCCGCAACAGGATATTTTGCTGAAATGAATGTTATAAATTAGAGACAGGTTTAAATTGACACTCTTTTTCAAATATGGCCAATGCCAAGTCAATTTGGATGGCATTATGGAGCAATGGAAAGTGGTTCGGATTAAGGAATTGGAGAGCTAACTCACCTCTCCAATTCCTTAATCCAAGTCATTTTCTATTGCTCCACAAATTGCAGTCAAATTCATTGGGAAATGTATGAATCCTTCTCTTCTCCTCCCCCAGCTATGGTTAAATAGTAGAATATACTGGGTCCTTAAGTGGCATCCACTCTACGAGAAAGACAACTCTGAATTCAAATCTTCCAACTATAGGTTAAATTGCCTTATCTTCTTCTGTGTGCTGTGTCTCTTCAGGACGTTAGCGATCATGGCCCTCCACAATTTCCTGTCCTTTGTAGCTCATAATAAATTTTGTTCTTCCATTATCTCCCGTGAACCTTATACCACCCTCCATTTACTCAATACGTTTGTTATGTGTTGTTTTCCTCTGTCCTTCTTGTTTTCAATCTGTCCCGTGAGTATCAGATTTTTCCAAGACCTCTTTCCTCGTTATATGTCTGAGAAATTTCAATTGTATCTTCCTAATAAAATGGAACAAAAAGGTCACTTATACTTAACAAGTGAACTTTTTGTTCCATTTTCTCTAAAACTTCATTGTTGCTCACATGTTCAATCAATGGCATTCTCAGCATCCTTCTGTAGAACCATATTTCTGATGCTTCTGCATCTGTAAGGAGATTGTCCAGCATCCAATGCCATATAGAGGGACAGATATGATGTAAGAGTTCTGTACTCTTTTGTTTGTTTTTAACAAGATTTTTCGTTTTCTTAATAATGTACTTAGCTTTTGGAAGGCATCTTTCACTATCTCAATACACCTTCAGATTTCATTATCAATCTTTCTATCCTCTGTTATAACACTTCTCAGATATTTAAATTTTTGTACTTGCTTCATTTTAGTATCACTAATTTGTAATTTGTATGTTGGGCTCTTCTTTTTGCTCACCAACCCACAGTTGTCCAAACATGGCAAGTACAGCTACACCCCTGAAGATATGGTTAATTAGGGAGGGGCTCCTTCAACAGGAGCGAGAAGGCCCTGCATTTGGATTCGGATAGGGCAGAATTCACTCAAATTAACATGATTCTTTTACCACATTTCACTTGCCTTATTGTTTCTAACCCCCAACTTCAAATAATGCCAACAAAAAAGGTCCAAGACATTATTTACACTGTTTGTATTTGGATATCTTCATTGTTGTTATCACGTTTTGGCTATTGTACCCTCCAGAATTTCTCAGGTGTACATCAACTTGGGTAACTGACAGGAAATTCTGAATTGAACCCTTTATTTAATCTACAGGGGTAGACATTTCACATTCCAATGCTCATGCCTCGTGATATTGTCTAGTTCTTATTTTTATTTAGTACTGTTCAGTTATTGCTTGTTCATTTCCAACCTCACAAACCAACAATTTAATTCACTAAGCCATTATCTCATCAGGCAATTTGCTGCAGTGAGCTTGGAACTTTAAACCTAACCTGCCTGCTGATTAGGTTGCAACTGTTGCTACTGTCATGATCATTTGTCTTCCTTTCTTTATTAGCAGCTCTCATAATATATTTATTTCTATGCTAGGTCTACTAAAGAGGTCTTCATAGCTTAGCATATGCACTGATTTTTCAGACGTCTAATTCTCCAGTGTTCTTTCTTGTTCAGTATTTTCACTTTCATTTCACTGGGGCTTTCCTTCTACCCCTTTCCTACTATACATGATCAGCTATGACTGATTTGATTGTCTCACCCCTCACTACGGCTTTTCAATGTTCCTCCAGCCTTACAAAATTATTATTTTTCTTTTCATATGTTAATTTGATCATTACCCACTTTTGGCAACATATATCAATTTACGACATAATTTTCCTTATATTCATTAGAAAATCATGATTTAGATTTCTATTCTTATGTTCTTTTAGTGGCACAATCCATTTTGGGGACTGAAGATCCCCTCAAAAGAAATTTAAATGGGTTAGATACAAAATTTAAATTCCTTTAAGGAATTTTAACTCTTAACCAGGATTTTTATGCTGAAAAACTTATTTTTTAAAATTAGAATTACGAAAGCTTTATTTTAATCTTCCTCTTAAGTATAAATAACATTAACGTAGTTCCATAATTGAGCTGAAAATTATTGAGTGGGTTCAAAAAACTGCTTGGTTCTATTGTGTGATCCCACTGTGAATTTCTTCTTGATATAGATTTTATTAGACACAATAAGAGATTAACAACAATAACTAATAATAAAATAGAACAATTATAACAATAGACTGGAATAAAGGTTTATGGGACAGAAGATTTATTCTTTTTCCTCATTAAATCAAGAATTTTTCCTTTTTCCCTTAAAGGAAACACTTTATGGATTCTCTTTGGCAGATCTGAAATGCCAGTAGCAATATTCTTACTGCTTTGGGGCAATTATTAATTAAAATTTAGAAATTGCTTATTGCTGTAGTTGACCTTGGATAACTGAAAACACAAAATGCAACTACGGCATCGTTTTAACCAAAATGAAAAAAACTTACTGTATTTTGAAAAGGAAATCAAGAATATTAAGTGATTAAAAAAGAAATAACAACAAAGAATTTATGGCAAACTTGGACCTTCACGCCTGCAAAAAAACAAAGCACCAAAAGGTTGGTTTTTCCCTTGACACTGCTATTATTTTAACTACCTTCACTCCTCAGCAATGTTTATTGTTTTAAAAAGTAATGATTAAAATCATAATAAAATCTAAGCATATCAATAAAGTGAATTTATACATTTTTTGTTCTTAAGAATTGACAACAAAAATATTAAACGCTATTTATTTATTTGATTGTTTATTTACAAGAATAATTTTATATTTAAAACATTCTAAAAACTAATCCAATTAAAACTAATGCGATGCAATATTTATCATTTACCAATTTATAAAGAAATAAATATGAAAATTTTTATTCATAAATTTATATACATTTACGAAATGTGGAAACTAACTCTAAGGAAATCCTTATTATTTAGCATTTTATAAAGTTTGAATCAATTGGCAATTAACCGATGTTTTGCCAACCATTTCAATAAACAATAAGTAAATATTGTAAATAAAGAATCTAATAAATAAATAGTTTTTATTATTTTTGTTGTCAATTCTCAAGAACAAAGAAAATGTATAAATTCACTTCCTTTCACTGTTTCTTTATAAGGACAAAGGTCCAAGTTTGTTGAATTTACTTACCTGTACACGTAAAACATCCATTTCCACAATAATAAGAATGGCGTAGACTATTGTAACAATCCAGGTGAGATCCACACGTATGTATGTCCAATCAAGGTTGTTCTTGTAAAGAGAGATGAGCTTTAAAATTTTTAATACAAATGTTGAGGCCCAGTATCCAAGAAGTATCAGTAAAAATCCCGGAGAGTTCCAGATTTCGACGTTGTGATAATATGTAATGCTCATAATCGAACCCATCAGGGCAATGAACGGAGGAATAAATACATGATAGTTGACTGTGTCTGGATCGTGAGCATCAGATGTTAATCCCTCGGTAATTTCGAAGACGTTAAGCACAATCAGAAAGAGAATGATCAGCCATCGGAACTCATGAATGCGGAAATGAACCCAAGTCTTGACCTTTTTCGTGCCTATCACCGACTTACTCCAAATGATCAGGATTGGGACGCTGATGATGAGGAAGATACAATGTGGGACAATGTTGAGCACATCAATGAAACAGTCATTTTGGAGGACACCATTTGTGACGCTAAGGGCGTCAATCCGGGATCCGCAGAAACCATATGTCTTTGCCGAAAGGCTGGGTGACAGTGTCGACAAAGGTTGAGTTTCCATAGTGGACAGAAAATTGCTAGAATTGGTAGATGCCATAATACAAAAAAACGAGACTAATGTCTAACATATAGATTTCTATATTTTCTTTAAAGCCTTGCTATCATTACAGTCATTAGACAGGTAAATTGTTTTTATAAATATAGATTTTCAGGTTTTAAAATAATTAAGGTGTGAAGTTGTCCTTCAGAAGGGATGGATAGAAAGACTATTGTTCTTTTTTCTTTAAATGTTATGGTGGTTTTGAATAAAAGAAACACACGCCCTTGCACTTCTCAAGATTTCTTGGCACAGTTAATCCAACCTCCACATTGATGACCAAAATATTGTCTTCCTACATTTCCAATAACAGAAAAAAATTCTCTTATTTAATCTTTGAATATTAAAGATTTTAGAAGTATATAACTCAGCTTCACTGTTAAGATTATTTTAATACTATTGTATATATTACATAGAGGTTTTAAGATTATTTCCACGCCATTTTTTTGTCTTTAATGACTGTAACGTTCTGTTGTACAAGATTTTACTAATGATACAAGGTATTTTTTATTGTAGTAAAATTGTGTCTCTTGTACTGGCGACGCCAGATGGCAGTGTCTTTCTAATAACAATGGCAGAATGTTATAAAATATTCCCAAAGCCGGTGGGTGAAAAGTCCGACTCTGTCAAAGAGTAGAGTACAACAATAATAAGTGGAAAAAATATATTTAGAATGTTGTCATATTTCCTTTTTTTTTTAATGGTATGAATAAACCCGTACAAAATAAATTTGTGTACGCCAACACAATATTTGGATTTTTTTTTTTTTTTAGATAAATATTTTTTTCAGCTTTTTTCCGGCAAATTTCTCACGTGTCACAAGTTCTCCCCATGCAAATTTTAAATGTTTTATCATAAAATAATTTGTTGTCCGGTTGGAATTTGATTCCAGTTGTCGTGGTGGGAAGAAAGACTCTCTGAATACGAGATGTCCAACGCAGGTGCAAACTTAAGTAAACGAGAAAAAAATATATAGATATACATTAATGCTTGGAAATATACATGTCAGAAAGATAGATATATAAACAAATAAATATATATACGTTTTATAGTGAATTTTAGTTTTGTTAGAGAGGAACAGTCTAATATTATTATAGTACTTGTGGTGTTTGATTGCATTTTGTTCTTAAAAATGGCATGTGCGTCTGCATGAAAGAGTGGTTGTTGTGTAACCTATATATGACATTTTGTTTATTTTGTACAGAGATGCAATGTATATATGTATATACATTGCATCTCTGTTGATAATGAGATGCAATGTATGCATATATATATATATATATATATATATATATATATATATATATATATCCAAGATGACAAAGAATAGAGTACAATTTCGATGTTCATAACATTTAATTTAAATGAGGGCTTAATACAAAGTAGAGCGATATTCTTTATTTTAGGATATTACATGGGAAACATGTCAAAATCGCTACACAATTGATGCCATGTTTCGATGCATGTCAATGCATCTCATCAGGCAATTGTAAATTACTGGTGAGTGAATGATTTATTTAGATTTAAAAGCCAAATGCAGCCTCTTTTTATGAAAAAAAGAAAAAAGTGAGGTAGTTAAAAGGTTTGTGGGCTTTACTCAGATGAACCAATCAAATATGGCCTACATTAAATTTAAACTGAGTGAAGAAGCAAACAGTATATATATATATATATATTGCATCTCTGTACATAATAAACAAGATGTCATATATAGGTTACACAACAACCACTTTGTCATGCAGATACACATGCCATTTATAAGAACAAAGTGCAATTAACCAAACATCACAAAAACTATAATGATATTAGCCTGTTCCTCCATAACAAAACTAAAAAATCCAACTGAAAAAAATAAAAATAAATAAATCCAACTGAAAAAAAAGTTATTGAAGCCAATTATATTCAACAAAAGCAAACATGTATTAATAAAAGAATAATTATAGTTTAAAGTACTGTATTCCTAAATACATTTTTAAAAATTACACATCATATGTTGTTGTTAGATGCTGATATGATTTACTACATTCTACTGCATTTGATTTAAGTTTAGACAAAAAAATAATGCTACTTTAAAACATAAAAGAGAGATGTAATATAAAATGTGTCTATTCTTTTACATCTATAGTAACAACATGTTCATCACATTATTCACATATTAAAAAAAATTATCAATAATCTTAGTCAGTGTTGGTTTATTAATGGGAAAAAAATTGTAAACTGTAAGTTTTCCATGCATTTCCAGTCCAGGATCATCTGATTGTGTCCGCAATAAGATAGCATTGCATTAACATCTGTTAACTAGAGGTGCTTGAAATCTATAACTTTTTGCAAATCTTAAATTTTTATAAAACATCCATTAATAAAAAATAATGATAGTCTAAGACAATGGTTCCTGAACTTTTTTTTTGGGGGGGGGTTGCTGCGACTTTGCATACGAAAACACAACCCTGCCCCTGCCCCTGTCCCTTGGAAATTACTGGTCTAAGACTATAATCATTGACTAAGACTTGAATGCATATAAAAATAAAATTACATGTCATTACATATTGCTGGGACACATTGTTAACATGATTTACTGCATTCTACTGCATTTGAGTTAGCATTCAAGCCCCACCCTCCCAAATTAATGCTGCTTTAAAAATAAGGCCCTGCTTAAAATACATTTGATTTTCTTTCCTTCTCTTTACTTTCTCAAACTCCTGACCCATGTGAGTCGAAAGCTTGAACTCAATACAAATTTTGGTTATTTTTTACACATGCCTTGAGTGCCTATTAACTCAATCCAGACCCCAAGTGGAGCTCGTACATATGACCCATGGCTAAAGATACTGGAAAAAAAGACTATAATGATTGCTTAAAACTTGAATGCATATAAAAACAAAATTACATGTCATTACACATTGCTGAATATTTATTGCATAAAATTACACAATTATGGCACAAGACCGAAATGAGGAGGGGTTTAGACTGGTCGTTACTAACTATCCTATACCTAGCTAATCTGATTCATGACCCATTCACTCATTACAATTTGCCCATTCACCACAAAAACTCGTCTTTCACCATTCAATCCTCCATACACCATAATACCACATTCTCTCAAGGGGAATCTAAAAAACCGACCCCATACCATAAAAATATAATGATTATATATGTGTACTTAAAAATTTATGGATGAATAAAATGAGAGGGGAGGGAGATGAACCCAATAAGAAACTAAAATGTCAACACAAAAGAAACTAAACATAACTGATGTTAGTAGGGGCCGTCCAACCCTCAGAAAAGAGGGACCGCTGTATTCAGCCCATTTGGACAAAATAAAGAGACACTCTCACTAAAGGAGTGGGAAAGGGGAAAAATATATGGACATGGGAAATATAAAAGCTGACCCAGTCAAGATGAAAAGAGAGCCAAAACAAACTGGGGAGGTTGGGAATCTCGACTTGAATGATAACCAAAGAGGCAGCCAGGAACAACACTTACATTAACTAGGTACACAAAAGTTTGTCTAACCTAACAAAGGGGAGGGCTCTGCACATTGCTGGAACACGTTGCTGACATGACTTACTATATTCTACTTCATCTGATTTACCTTTCAAGCCAAATAAAAAATATCACCACTTAGAATACATTTGATTTTCTTTCCTTCCCTTTATTTTCTCAAACTCCTGATGATGACTCATGTGATTCAGAAGCTTGGAGCTAATACAAATTTTGGCAATTTTCTACACATCTTGAGTGCCTATTGTGACTTAAGTGCAACCCAAACCTCAAGTGGAGTTCATACATATGATTCATCACTAAGGATGCTGAAAAAATAGTCAGTTCCCTGTACCGCTCCAGTAAGTACCCGTCTCCTATTTTCTACCTTTACAAGAGCCAGGTGAGGCTGAAATTGGAGTACCACTGCCATATATGGGAAGGAGCTGCCCAGTCGTGTGTATTTTCTCTCTGGTGCAATTAGTTGGTGTGATGATTCATGTGAATCAAAAGCTCAGAGCTAATACAAATTTTAGCTATTTTTTTCATTGACAACAGCCACATTTGTTTTATAAAGTTTTATAAAACAAATGATAAGTTGAAGAATCAGAAATGTGATACTCAACCTCACAGGGAAGTTCCCAACTAGCATCCAGTTGGCAGACCAAAAGAAAGTGGGCTGTAACTGAAT
>OZ010614.1:64973652-64976152 GCA_963932145.1 Acanthosepion lycidas
GAAAGAAAGAAAGAAAGAAAGAGAACGAAAGGAAACATCTGCTTGAAAGAAAGAAAGAAAGAAAGAGAAGAGAAGAGAAAGAAAGAAAGAGAAGAGAAAGAAAACATCTACTTGAAAGAAAGAAAGAAAGAAAGAGAGAAGAGAAGAGGAAAAAGAAAGAGAAGAGAAAGAAAACATCTACTTGAAAGAAAGAAAGATAGTAAGAAAGACTGAGAAAAAAATAAACAAATTGAGAAAAGTCAAAGAAAGAAAGAAAGAAAACATCTACCTGAAAGAAAGAAAGAAAGAAAGAAAGAAAGAAAGATTGAAAAAGAGAAAAAATGACAAATGAAAACCTGAGAAAGAAAGAAAGACTGAGAAAAAAAACAAACAAATTGAGAACTAAAAGTCTAAGAAAGAAAGAAAGAAAACATCTACCTGAAAGCAAGAAAGAAAGAAAGAACGGAGTAAAAAAGAAAAATTGACAAATAAAAGTCTGAGAAATAAATAAATAAAAAAAAATACATCTACTTGAGAGAATAAAATAAAGAAAAAAGAAAGAAAGAAAAACTTAGAAAAAATAAACAAATTGAGAAAAAAATTCTGAGAAAGAAAGAAAGAAAGAGGAAAAGAGAAATAAAAGGCTGAGCAAGAAAGAAGAAAAGAAAAGGCTGAGAAAGAAAGAGAGAAATAAAGAAGGAAAGAAAAGGATGAGAAAGAAAGAAAGAATGTCTGAAAGAGAAAGAAAGAAAGAAAGTAAGAAAGAATGCAGGCAGTTTTACAAATGGCTTTAGCTTGGATGTTTGCATGAGTGTGTGTTTGTGTTACCATTGGGAGATCCTCAAAAAAATTCTTTTCATCAGGTTTTTTATTGTATTTTTACTGATTTTAAAAATGTAAAACAAAGGTACGCTTTACTGTTTTTGCTTTCTCCTAAAAAGACGTCTTTCTACCCGCCTGCTCCACTCTCAATTATGTCAATTCTTTAAAACACAGGACTCCCTACAAATATATAGTAACAAGCTGAGGTGAAATTACTCGATAAACGAGTTTCATCTGGGCACCTGTCTTTCAGCTCTTGAATAGAGACACGGATATTTGACCCTGAACACAAGGCCATTCCTGCTATGCATAGATAGCATTCAAAACAACATTTTACAGGAACTTGGGCTAAGTATGGGTGGTGAGTGTCATGTTTTGGTCAAATCAAATTTGAATTGTGTTTTATTATTAAAGAGATGATTACAATGAAAGTTAGTTATCTTTAAGGCAATATAGATAAAAATATAAGAACGGGAAATTAAAAAACTTAAAAGAAAAAAAAACAATGCATAAAGAAATCCATGACATCCACCCTACTATAGGAAGGGGTGGAGGATGTTTCAGCAAACCCACACACATTTTGCTGCAAGATAAGGCTACATCTATCTTCATGACTGACAATACACTGGAGCCCAGCTGTATCATTTGTTAAAAAATCATTAGCCATTAATTTTCAAAATAAATTAGCAAACATTATTTCATTTTTTTTTTTTTGACCATCTCTTCTTATCTTCTTTCTTTCCTTCTCAAATTTTTCATTTTTCAGTTTTTTTTTCTTTTATCTCAATCTTTCTTTTCAGTCTTGCCTTTATTTCTTTCCTTCCTCAGTTTTTTCTTTCTTTCCTTCCTTCTGTCTTACTTTCAGACAGACATCTTTTTTCTTTCTTTACTTCCTTGCTTCTTATTTTCTATCTTTCAGTCAGGCGTCTTTTTTTCTTTCTTCCTTTCCTGCCTTCCTTCTTGCTTTCTTTCTTTCAATCAGACATCTTTTTTCTTTCTTTCCTTCCCTCTTACTTTCTGTTTTTCAGTCAGATGTCTTTTTTCTCTCTTTCTTTCTTTCCTTCTGTCTTACATTTTTTCTTTCTTTTTTTTCCTTCATTCTTTCTTACTTTCTTTTTTTCAGTCAAGCATTTCTTTCTTTCTTTCTTTCTTTCTTTCAACCAGATGTCTTTTCTATCTTTCTTTCTTTTCTTCCCTTGTGCTTACATTCTTTTTTCTTTCAGTCAAGCATCTTTTTTCTTTCTTTCATTTCTTCTTTCTTTCTTTTTTTCAACCATCTTTTTATCTTTCTTTTTTTCTTTCCTTCCTTCTTTCTTTCTTTCTTTCAGTCAGGTGTCTTTTTCTCTTTCTTTCTTTTCTTTCTGTCTTTCAGCCTGATGTCTTTCTTTCCTTCGTTCCTTCTTACATTCTTTCAGTCAGACATCTTTTTTCTTTCCTTCCTTCCTTCCTTCTTACATTCTTTCTTTCTAACAATCAGACATCTTTTTTCTTCCCTTCCTTCATTCCTTCTTTCTTTCTTACCATCTTTCTTTCAGTCAGGCAACTTTTTTCTTTCTTTCTTTCTTTCTTTCACTTATTCTTACTTTCTTTGTTTCAGCCAGACGTCTTTTTTCTTTCTTTCATTTTTCCATCCTTTTTTTCATTCTTTCAGCCAGACATCTTTTTTCTTCCTTTCTTGCTTCCTCCTTACATTCTTTCT
>OZ010614.1:64981152-64998652 GCA_963932145.1 Acanthosepion lycidas
GAAATAAAGAAGAAGGAAGAAAAAGAAGGAAGGAAGAAAAAGGAAGGAATTAAGTAGAAAAGAAGAAAAAGAGAGACTTAAGCAGGAAGGAAGAAAAAGGAGAAAGAAAGAAGAAAGAAGAAAAAAAAGGAAGGAAGAAAAAAGAAGCAATTAAGTAGAAAAGAAAAAAAAGAGAGACTTAAGCAGGAAGGAAGAAAAAGAAGGAAGGAAGAAAAAAAAAGAAAGAAAAAAATAGAAGGAATTAAGTAGAAAAGAAAAAAAGAGAGACTTAAGCAGGAAGGAATAAAAAGAAGAAATAAAGAAGAAGGAAGAAAAAGAAGGAAGGAAGAAAAAAGAAGGAATTAAGTAGAAAAGAAGAAAATGAGAGACTTAAGCAGGAAGGAATAAAGAAGAAGGAAGAAAAAGAAGGAAGGAAGAAAAAAGAAGGAATTAAGTAGAAAAGAAGAAAATGAGAGACTTAAGCAGGAAGGAATAAAGAAGAAGGAAGAAAAAGAAGGAAGGGAGAAAAAAGAAGGAATTAAGTAGAAAAGAAAAAAAAGAGAGACTTAAGCAGGAAGGAAGAAAAAGGAGAAATAAAGAAGGAAGGAAGAAAAAGAAGGAATTAAGTAGAAAAGAAAAAAAAGAGAGATTAAGCAGGAAGGAAGAAAAAGAAGAAATAAAGAAGGAAGAAAAAGAAGAAATAAAGAAGGAAGAAAAAGAAGGAAGGAAGAAAAAGAAGGAATTAAGTAGAAAAGAAAAAAAGAGAGACTTAAGCAGGAAGGAAGAAAAAGAAGAAGGAAGAAAAAGAAGGAAGGAAGAAAAAGAAGAAATAAAGAAGGAAGAAAAAGAAGGAAGGAAGAAAAAAGAAGGAATTAAGTAGAAAAGAAGAAAAAGAGAGACTTAAGCAGGAAAGAAGAAAAAGAAAGAAGGAAATAAGAATGAACAAAGAAAGAACGAATGATCAAAAGGAAAGAAAAAAAGGAACAAAAATGTACAAAAGAAAGAAATGAAAATGCTAAAAAGAACAAATTGGTCTCTCATTTCAAAAGTGACCTACAATCTGCCATTAAGTAAGACAAATAGTGTATTCATTTTAATGCCTCCAAAATAAAACTGCTCTCCATTAATCAATCTGAGAGACGCCTTGATAACCTCCAGGACAGTGACTTATTGCGCCTTGTCTTCCTGACATGAATTGGGAATTATTATATTCAATTAATTGCTTGGTCTACTGCTAGGAAAGTTGATTCACTATGTCATGCTAGACAATTTTTCTCTTCAGAATCTATCTTACATATTTATGTCTACCAATTAGTCCATTCTTTGAATATTGCTGCCACATCTAGTCTGCTGCTTTTAATATATATTTAGAGAATCTTGATAAAATCCAAAGAAGAATCTGCAATGTTATTAGTCCTGCTCTAGCATCTCAGCTTCAGTCACTTTCCCACTGCTGTAATCTAGCTTACCTGTGTCCTTTTCCATAAATATTTTCATGGTAATTGTTCTGATGAACTTTTCTCTATGGTACATAGACTTTATGAATTTAAGCACGGTACTAGATTGACGGCAAGATCTTATTTTATTGCTGAAATGGCTCAATGTAAACGTAACTTCTATGCTAACATTTTCTTCTCTTGCACTTCTCAATTGTGGAACTCCTTTTCAGCTCCATCCAGCCAACTTTGATCTTCAAAAATTTAAATGCAATGTTAATTGTTATCAGTTGTCGTCTTGATTCCTCTTCTTTTATTGTTCTTTTTAACTCAAGTGTTTCTCTTTTTCTTATCTTCTAACATTTAGTAACAACACCCCCCCCCAAATGTCTTAGTGATTTTACTTGAAATTATTCGTCAAACAAAAATGACATCAGCATTTTATTCAAATACATTGGGATTTTTTTTTCAACGTAATTAAAAGAAGGCTGATTTTTTCTGCTTGTTTTAAATTCGTGATGCAAGATTTTTTTTTTCTTTTTCAAAGAAGTGTACAGTGTAACCCGGATATAAGAGAGTTGTCGGGACCGGAGACGAAGTATCTTACATCCGGGTTTCTCTTATATCCGGGTTTGGTCTATTTTGTTTAGGTAAGTATGGCTCTAATTTGGGACCAGAGAAAATCTCTTATATCAGGGTCTCTTATATCCGGGTTACACTGTATAATAGACTAAACCCTGATATAAGAGAAAACCGGATATAAGAGACGTCTTCTCTTGTCCCGACAGCTCTCTTATATCCGGGTTACATTGTATCCGGGTCTCTTATATCCGGGTTACACTGTATTAATAAATAACTTTTATTATATTTTTTCTTTCAAAAATTCAAAATCTTATCGGCCACAAATGTCGAATTAGTTTCCTATTTTTAAAACAGACAAAAAAAATGATCAGAATAAATGTGGCTCGATATTGAAACGAAAACGACACTCAGCCTTTAGAAAGCTAATTGAGGACACTTGTAGTAAAAATAAAAAAAGGTTTATAAAGTTTTGAATATCATTTTTTTTTTTTCAAAAAACGTTGGGGTTTTTTTTTTGCCTAACCTATCTATACTCAGCAATTATCAGATTATTTAAAATTAAAAATACAATAGTTTTTAAAGTTCTTATTGTTTTATGCGATTTAAAAATTATTATGCTGTAATTAAGGAAGAAATAACGTTTTAAAAATCCGACATAAACTGAAACGAAACTAATGCGTAACACTTCGACTACAAAATAAATAAATAAATAAATAAAAGACAATATAAATAAAGCAGTTAGTCATGGTTTGAAATCCGGTGATAAATTCAAGTTACGACTGGCTTAAAATAGGTTTAAAATTTTTTTTTTAAAATAAATAAAATAAAATAATTATAATTCAATTGTAACAACATCGAGTAAAAAGAAAGAAAGAAACAAACAAACAAACAAACAAAAGTAAAACAAAAGGAAGAAGAAAAAGGTGAACTGCATACAGGTAATAATTGATTTTTTTTACAAAAATGATCAGTAAAACTTTTACTTATTCAAATACTTCGCTAAAAAGAGCATGATGAAAAAAGGCCCCAAACATTAAACATTTTTTATGTTATTAAACTAAAGACCAAACTATCATGAAGCCATTGCTGGCCTTAGGTCTCTGGTTGGGACCCGAAAGGAAATGTGTATACAACAGAAATTAAAGGAATAATAATAATAATAATAATAATAATAATGTGGCATATGGGAACATCAACAATCCCTGTTGTAATTGGAGCCCTAGGACTGGTTGGAAAAGATTGCAGTAGACTAATTAAAGGGATTCCTGGAAGTCCATGCCTCAAGGAGATACAAAAAATTGTTCTGACAAGTACATCCCACACTTTACGAAGGGCTTTATCTATGTAATTTTTTTTTTTTGTGTGTGTCAGTGGAATGTGTCATGATGCCATTTCTAACCTTAGGTCTCTGGGTGGGACCCGGAAAGAAATGTGTTAAACGCCAGAAATCAAAGGAAATAAATATAATAATAATAATAGTATCAACAACAACGACTACGACGACGATGATGATGATGATGATGATGATGATAAATAAATAAAATTTTTCGGAGGTCTGGGCCTGGTGAGAAAAGGAATGGGCAATTTTCCTAACTGTGTCCCAGGTAACTAACATCAACACACAAACTGCCCAGAAAATCGCTCTATTCTTTGTACATCTCATGAACTAAGAGAAAAGTTAAAAATAAAATGCTATCAATTTGAATTAAATGACAATCCTATCCTCGTATAAGGCCTAAGAGCCATGGTTTGTCCCCGGCTCAAAAGGATACAAAGCAGGAAACATGACATACACAAATAGTAATAATAATTAAATAATAATAATAACAACAACAACAACATTCAATGTTCAGAAGAAGAAATAGAGACGTAAAAAGAAAGAAAAAGAAAGAAGAGAAATGAAGGCAGAAAAAAGAAATAAGAAAGAAAAGGAACACAAAATAATGTAAAGGAAGAAGGGTAGGAAAAAAAAGAAGGATGTAGGGAAGAGATAGCGAAAGTAAAAAAAAAAAAGGAAGGAAGGAAGGACCCTAAAAAATCTGCAAGTTGCCCGTCTCGGGACACAGTTATTAACTTATTACCAACTGAGCTCAAAACTTTGCCCCGCTTTAATTGCACTTGCGATCGTTAATTAACTTGGATAAATTTACTAAGAAGAGCACTTGCTTGGGCTTTTTAGGAATTTTGAGAATTCAGGGCATTCCAAGATTTCAACAGGCAGGAAAATAAGGAAAAAGAATCAAGAATAATAATAATAATAATAATAATAATAATAATAATAATAAAAACGTTAATTACTTTTTTTAACTTCTCTTCTCTGAAAAAAAAAACCCGGTTGGAAAAAAAAGAGTCTCCTCTACATTCTATAAATCCGTGACGGATATTGATTTCGTGTGCGTGAAAGAAAGAAAAAAAGAAAGAAAGAAAGAAAGAAAGAAAGAAAGAAAGAAAGAAAGAAAGAACGAGAGAAGGAAAGTAAAGAAAAATACTTGGATGATGTCAGCCGGGGTGTTTCAAAAATATGTCGGTGAAGCAAACACCCGACTCTAAAAAAAAAAAAAAAAAAACAATAAAAATAGTTTTGTATTTTTCTTTTAAAAAAGAAAAAGGAAAAAAAAAGCCTCATAAAAGCGTGCAACTGTTCAGTTAACAAAAACAGTAACACTTAACAAAAATTAATTTTAACTCTGGAATGATACATGAAACCCGCACGACCGCCACATCCACCGGGGTGGGGTGGGGTGGGGGTGCAAGTCTGCTTGGGGGCTCCGAGCTTTGTGATCCATGCTACCTAACATTTGCTTTATTTTTTTTTTCTACCTACACGTTATAAATACAACTTACTAAAAAAAGGATGTATTCTGGGGTCATTTTTTTCACTGTGAATCCGTGAGTGATTTTTTTTTTTTTTTTTTTTTGCTCGCAAAAACAAGAAAATTCACCAACTGTGTCCATAATGTTGACTGTTAATTAAATTATTCAACTTTTTAACAAGAAAAATCTCAAGTTGATGTTAAAATTTGCCACAGCAAAACAGCGTTGATTTATTTCAGATGGAATGATCTATATCTTTAAAATTTGTAGCATATTCAGATTCTTTAGTTTCAATTTTTCTAGTTGAATTGTTCACCTGTATTGCAACCATTATTCTACATAATTTAATTAGGTGACGATTAAATTTGTATTTTAACTACCTTATGACAATTGAGATGTAGCAGAATGGAGTGGGGTCCCCGTATCATATATTCGGGGTTGGGGGGGGTGTTGGTGACACGGGATCCTTCCGCCGATCCTGGTATATATTTGAAGTCATATTGTAGATGATTAAAATCAGGGTACAATCAAAATTTGTATTTTATATGAATACTAACTTATGAACATTTAAATGTAATAGAGTGGTGGTTGTGGGGGGGGGGTCGTGTCATAGATTCGATGTGTGTGTCGGGGGGGGGGTCACGAGATCCCTGCTCCGGCCCAATGTGGATCCAGCCTGCAGATATCCCAATATTTTTCTTTACATAAAAAGACAAAATTTTACAAATAAAATAAAATAAAACAAATATAAAATTACGGTTTTTTGAATTAATTTTCTTTGTGGGACATTTTCATTTTCGCTGCTCACAAATCAGTATTTCCCGATTTAATTAAAATTCAATTATGAATAAATTAATTAAAAATTCTGTTCGATGATTACTAAATATTATTAATAAATAAATATACATTTTCCTTTCACTGTTTCTGAGTCTATGTACGATGCAATCATCAGGTGCAAAAGCGTGAAACGCCGGATCACAAACTCATATCCATGGTGACAACTGAATATGTTAGCGCTACTACTGTTATTGAGCACTTTCAAATAAGCACCGCGCATATATAATATACAGAGAAAAAAATATAACATTGTAAAAACACTATATGATGTTCGCACTGTACAAAGCCTAAGAGCCCCTCGAGGCAGAGGGTTACAGAGTAAGAGGTGCCACCCAAGCAATGCGTAATGCCACCAAGACGCAAGGGGTCACCGGAAGTGAAAGAGAAGAAGGAAAACACTTTAGAAGGAAAGAACCGGAAGTCCAATCCTAAACAGGAAACAAAGGATAGACCTGTACTCCTGTTCAAAAGGCCAGGGAGGAGCGTGAATATATATATATATAATATATATATATATATAGAAAATTCATCCGTAAATATATATATTTACGGATGAATTTTCTATTAATCCGAAATATATTATTAATTAGTGGTTACCCATATTTGAGTAGACGCTAAACAGTATTTATTAGGTTGGTGCAAAAATAGTGATGTAATAATGTCGTTTTTTGACGTCAAAAAATACGTCGAAAAACGACATTATTACGTCATTATTTTTGCACCAACCTAATATTTCCTTCTACCGGCTTGAATATTCGTGAAACCTTATATATAAGATGAAGAAGTAAAATAATACACACACACATTATGTGTGTGCGTGTGTGCGTGTATGTAAGTGTCTGTTTAATCCGACATATTCTACTTAAACACGGGTATTTGCTGAAAGAATATAAATACACACAAACACACACACATATATATTGGGTATATTTAGGCAACATATTTTCATTCATGTATGTGTGTGTGTGTGTGTGTGTACTTCTCTTAGTGGATACCCGTATTTAAGTATAATATGTTGGATTAAATAGAATAAAAAAATCCGTTATTTCTTGAGAAATTACTTTGATACGATTACATATGTCACATGTGCATGAAGGAGAGGCGACGCTGAGAATTTAAAATTTTTTTAGAATATATGTTTTTTTTTAGGTAAAACAAAAATGGATAGACATAAACTGTTTGGAAGCAAAGAAAGAATTTAAATTTAAATTTCCCAGCGTCTCCTCTCCTTCATGCACATATGTAATCGTATCAAAGTAAAAACAACAATTTGTCACAGCTGAGATATCACTGTCTTTGCTCAATAAAGTTCTCAAGTACGAAACGCGTCACACGAGAAAAGATATTTTCACTTTATCATCGATTTCCTTAAAAATGTTCTTGATATCTATTTAAAAATGTATATATCGTTTTCCCATTGATATGTGTATTATCTGTAAAATGACAATATGAATGATAAAAAACTTATCTTAGCCGACGCATTTCGTCCTCCGTCGGATTCAAGGCAAAAAGACAATTTTTTTCCTGATTAAAATATACATCTGGATCAAAATTGTGAATAAACTGTCCACAAATTTAAATTAAATTGAAAAAAAGACTTTACTTCTTTTTAATATACGTTTCGGTATAGCCGGGGTTTTTTTTTTAGATTCTTTTTTTTTTTTTTTTTTTTATTAAATATCGCACACTGTGATAATAGAAAATCTGTCAAGAAAGGTGAAATATTCTATGAACCTGGACGTAGATTTACCGTGGATGATCTACAATTTTTTATCCTTTTTTGTCATAGATTTTCCTAATATATACGTGCACATACTCACACGTTCAGGTGCGCACACATACACACACTGGTACACGCACACTAAAAAAAAAAAAAAAAAAAAAAAAAAAAAAAAAAAAAAGAAGAAAAAGAGAAAATTGCCTACTGAAGAGTGGGTCGAGCGATTACGCAAAGGTTCGTCTGAATATTACAACAAGTGACAAATTTTATATTTTTATTACTACTATGTGTCATGCGTGATACACACTTAGGCGATCATGTATCTTTCGATACATGACTGACCAGGCAGATTTTTCCTCACAGTAGGTCTGCGGTAGACCAGTTGCCATCCAAGGCTATAGAACCCAGTAGCTAGGAGGAGAAGAAGATGGTTCATACATTTCCCAAGGGTATTAACACGTAAGTGAATGCAATGGATTCGACTGAAATTCGAACTCGGCTCTCTGATTCCTCAATCTGAGCTGATATCCATTACTCCACCGTGCTTCCGTGTGCATGTGTGTGTATATATATAGACAATGAAACAAAGTGTAACATATTTTATCAAAGACGCGTTTCGCCGGAAAAGACAAAATTGTACATGAGAAAATGTCTTCGGATCTCTGAGAGGATAAGCGGTTATCATAAATCAAATTAATTAATTTTGCGGATACTCGTGTTTGAGAAGACGCCTTGTTTTTATAAACAGTGTAAATTTCGTCTACCGGCCTGTACATTCGTAAGACTTAATAAAGACGATGTGCTCTCCGGGAGAGTTCGAACCTGTGTCCTCTTTGTAGGAGGAATGAACTTCTGATACATATCACAAGTTATTGTCTTACTATTTTTTTTATTAATATTTAAAAAAAATATATACCTTACATGTTGAAGCTGAAAAATTATCCCCCTGACCCCCTTCCTCATTTACTGGTCAAACCGATAAGTTTTAAGCACCCCCGTACCATATTCTCACATCACAAAATAAATAATTTTCGAATATTTAAACAATAGAAAAGATTTCAAATTTTAAATTTAGTTTTTGCTCATAAGATCTACTTTTAAATATCTTCAGATTTTACAAGCATGCTAAAACATTAAGTACAGCGAGAAATAAATGCACTTGAAAATGAGTTTTAAGACAGATTTTACAAGAACATAAATGTAAAAAACGCACTATAATTACTCCAAATTCACAAAAATAAAAAAAAATAAAATAAAAATCAGTTACAACCGGCCTAGATTGAGAAGTACTAACTAAAGAAGAATTGCGCCCCTGACGGGAATCGAACGTGTATCCCTTTTTTTTCATCAGGGAAACGTTTTGTTTTTTTAGCCAAAGCATACAGCTGTTTGTCCACAGAAATGCGCAAAAACATCTCAATGCTCTACGTGCAAGCTGGAAGAAACGAGCTGTAAGTACATAACTAAAAAGAATCACACGCACACGTGTTTGTGTGTGTGTGTGGTTTGCGCATACGCCTATATATTATTATAGTAGGGAATGCAAGTTCGATACCCGCCAGAAAGCGCACTTTCTTTATTAAGATCTCTCGAATGCGCAGGCTAAACGTAAAAAACACTATTTAAAATAAAATTAAAAATGGGGCATCTGTTTCAAATACGAATATCCACCATAAAAACATTTGATTAAAATATAATCATTATATATATATATATATATATATATGTGTGTGTGAAAATATATAGAAAATAGGAAAGAACTCGTTAGGTAAATAATCCAAAGTTCTTTAGTATTTTTGTTATTATTTAAAAAAAAAAAACAGTGCTCGATACAAAAGTAGAGTCTAAATATAATTATTTATTTAAAAATATGATTCCATCGCTACATAGTTCTCGTATTTCAAAACAAGAGCCGAAAACTTCAATATAATTATGTAAATTAAATTGAATTAAAGTACCAAGCTCTGTTCCATCTTCAAGCGAAATTTTTTTTTTTTTTTTTTTTTGAATAACTAATTCTTGAAATTTACGCGTTTTTATAAGCATATTCATTATTAAAATTAAAATTACTATGGTAACAGCTAGAGCAATTGATTTAAAAAAAAAAAAAAAGGCGTAAGGGTAATTTGTATCAATATCTCAGTTACATTCAAGGAGGTCGAGTCAGGGTAAGGTTGGGGTGTCTAAATTTAAAGCGGAAGATCACATCGTCTAGTCTGGTTAAGTGTCTATGGAGATTTATTTATTTATTTATTTTATTTTATTTTTTCCCTGAAAGGGTTTTACTTTTGTTGTGTATATAAAAAACTGTCATAATTCACTAACATTTGTTTTTTTGACGACTTCATAAAGGTTTTTTTTTTCTTTTATTGGGTAGGGGCTTTTAAACTTTTTATTCAGACTATGGAGTTTAAAATTTGTATTTATTATTTTATTGTTTGTTTGTTTTTTATGCTAATTATTCAATGCGAAAATTTGATGATGTCGGCAAAAAACCGTTAACCCGTGTCTATTGTTTAATAAATTTTAATTATTTAGAAACTTGATAATGTGTAGTTTTTCATGTAAGCATAAAGGGCATGGGTCATCCCAAGTTTTACAAGTTCTAGTTTTGTTTATAATTTTCCATTTTACTTTTGGTGTTTTATTCATTTCCTTCAAATGCCAAAAATATTTAGATAGAGATGTCTGATTTCTTTTATTAATATTGTTGAAGGAGCTTTTATGCTGCCTCCATCTGGCTTTAAATTCATTCTTCGTAGACCCAATGTATATCATATTAGTATTGGGACTCTCAATGGATGAGATAGTACATTGGTATACCACAGATTTTACGCGGCATACATTTTCCAATGGGCAGTGTATATATATATATATATATATATATATATATATATATATATAATTTTTATTATAAGAGATTATAATAAAAACATGTAATCACTACACAAAAGCTTTCATGTTTCAATTCTTTGATTGTACTTCTTCAGGCGATGGTAAATAGAATCACCAGTTACTTACCATCGCCTGAAGAAGTACAAAGTATTGAAACATGAAAGTTTTTGTGTAGCGATTTCAACATGTTTTATTATAATCCCTTATAATAATAATAAAAAAAAATAATAATAATTATCTACTTTGTATTGAGCACTTTTATTTACTTTAGTAAATGCTATGAAGAGTGTAATTTTACTCTATCTGTTCTTTCTCTCATTTGGACATAGTTCAGACGAATGAGTTCGTGTCGGAGTTAGAAATTTAACTAGTTGAATTTCTAATTCCGACACAAACTCAGTCTATATACCAGGGTTGAATAAGATTGACGAAGTTTTCGTCGGTTAAAGTAATAAGCCTATACCAGAATCCACATGGATTATATATATACCAACGGTGTTATTACCTTTTATGGAAGAAAATATAATTTATGGAAGAAAATATAATTTTTATATAACTAGGACAATGTTAGGAAAAGTATTGACAAAGTAGAGGGAAAAAAATCGTGTGATGCGTTTTGTTGTCTTTTAGAACTACATGGGACTAAAAATTAAAAAAAATTAGGTTTCTGTTGATTTTACACATGCGCACAAAGTGGACGAGGCGCTGAAATTTTAAACTTTAAAATTATTATTTTTTTATTTTTTACTTTTGAATGCTTGGTGTTTTTGTGTAGCTGATTTCATTTTACTTTCTTCTTGTTTATGCTTTTATAAAATTTATATTTGGTTGGTGCAAAAATAATGTCGGTTTTTGACGTATTTTTTAACGTCAAAAACCGACGTTTTTTTTTTTTTTGCACCAACCTAATAGCATTTTGTTATTTATCCCACATTGTGATAGAAACTCTGTCAAGAAAGAATAAAAGAACCTGGACGCAAAATTTACTGCGGACGATCTGGCGATTAAACATCATTTTTTTTTTTTACTCCGAAAAGTTCCAAAAAAGGAATAAAAAAACAGATCACACGAAAAAATTTTCTACTTTGTCATTAGTTTTCCTTTCATATGAATGAGGAAAACATGTCACTGCTCTACGTGAAAACTAGAAGGAACATTTCTGGGAAAAGACGAGTTTAAAAAAAAAAAAATTTCTTTGCGGGTGATGGGGAAAAATTGAATTGGGCAAGGATCCAATTTTTTTTTTTTTTTTTTTTCATGAGAACGAAAGGTGAGTGCTTTTATTTTATTTGAAGGGATTACCCTTTTCCTTCCCCGCAAGAAAAAAAAAAATATATTTTAGCGATTATTAATCTTTTGTGCTTTCCGCAAAGGTGGAATTTTATTTTTAATTTATTTTCACACTAAATTTCCACCAGTAAAGAAAAAGAAAAAAAAAACATGGTTTAATTTTTTTTCCTTTTTCTTTACTGGTGGAATTATTTTTTAGTTGAGAAATTGTTTTGGTATGCGGGACTTAAAACTGTTTTTGTGGAAGAGGAAGATTTTTTTCTACCTTTTTTTAAGGAATGATATTTTTAAATCGTAACAGTTTGAGAAGACTATATTTTTGCGAGAATACAAAGAAAATATTGTAAAGAAGAAAAAGAAAAACACAAAAAACATGGAATTAAATTAAACAACAATTTTGTTTTAAACAAAAATGGTCTTTTATGGCAGGTATCCTCAAATTTGGAGGTGGGTAAATAAATTAGGTGTGGTAGATTTTTAGCGCCACAACGTGAGAAAGAGAAGCAAAGAAAGAGATAACAAGGGGGGGAAAAGTTCTAAAAAAAGAGTTTAAAATAACAACATACCCATGATGCGATTTTTAATTCAGAAATATTTTAATTGTTTCCAGGTAGATTGTTTTTTTGTTTTTTGTTTCTTCAGTCGCTGAAGAAAAATCGTTTGTTTGTTTTTTCATGCTGTGCGTGTTTTTATGACATATGGATTTTTTTTTCTTTCCAAAAATAACAAAAACAAACAACTCCGTAAAACAAGGAAAACTTTGGTAAAAATTTCTTCCGGAGTTGCGTATGCTGTTTAATTGAAAAAAAAAAAAAAAAATTCTTGGATTGGAACGTAATTTTTTTATTTTTTTTTATTTTTTGTAATCCGATTCGAAATTTGGTTTTTCAATAGGGAAGTAGGAATTTCACAAAATTCCCCAGATGGTCTTTCTCTCTAGAAAACCTCCTCCTCCCTGTTTTATGACCTCATACAAAAAGGTTCAAAGTTTAAATGTCGATATTTTTTTTTTATTTTTTTTTTTTTAACAAAAGTATGACCACTTGGTTCCAATTCAATGTAAAAACTCTTCAAACTGTAGACTTCATCAATTTTACAAGTAAACGACCTCGAAGACTTTGTATTATTATCTCTTGATTCGTACACATGTTTTGTTTTTATGAATCAAAAGAAGAGTTTTTCTTTTTTCAATTTAAAATTAAAACAGTCTTTTTTAATTTTTTTAATTTAATAAACGTCTTCACGTTTATAAGTCGATGCCGAATATTATTTTTTTTTTGTTGGGTTTTGTTTTTTTATTTATTTTGAATCCGAGTCGCTGTCTGTGGTGATAGGATTTTGTTTAGAGAGGAAATAGATTTTCAAAATGCACATCAATGAATGTGTAATTGTTTGTGTAGTAATTTCTTTCTTTCTTTTTATCGGAGAAAGAGAGGGAGAAAGAGAGAATACTGCTGCTGCTGATAATGATGATGAAGATGAGGAGGAGAGAAAGTGTGTGTGCGTGTGTGTGTGATACGCTTTCCTTTTTTTTGTTAATCGTTCCGTAATAGACAAGGAAGGAGTAAGTTCCCCCAGTCCAGCGGGTCTACAGAAGAACAGACGGATCGAAGAAAAAAAGAACAGAATTAGTAACAAGATGATGTCAGACACTTCTTCTTCGGGTCTATCAATAAATAATTATACACTTACTTAAACCAGTGTTACGATATATGATTATTTTCACTCTCTCCCTCTCGCTTTTTCCTTCTCCCGCGCACGTGCGTGTATGTATGTGGGTGTGTGTGTTTTAAATGGCAACAAACGGTTGTAAACGAGTCATTTTTGTTTTCTCTCTCTCCTTGATTTGGATGGATTTTTTTTTTTTTTTTTTTTACAAAGTCTACATGTAAAACTTGTATTGCAGTAGTAAATTCGTGTTCATTTCATTTCTCACCCTACTCAGCGATCATTAAAAAAAAAAGTCTGTATTTAAAAATCCAGTTTGCCTGGATTTGCAGGTAAATGACTGGGTGTGTAAGAAAGAGATGCGGGTATGTCAGTAAAAGCTGTTATTGTTTGACACCCCACCCATCTTACAATATTTTTTTTTTTTTGAAGGAAAAAAAATCGTTCAATTTAAAAAAAAAAAAAAAAAACACTCTTTGTTTCTTTATATCTATTTAAATCCTTTTTTTTTTTTTAGAATTTAAAATTAAAGAAGAAAAAATAAAGTAAACACAGTTGAGTAATTGGCAGTGCAAACGAAAATCTGTGATTTTTTTTTTTTTAAACCAGATATCCCGTAAATTTTTGCGGAAAGAACAACACAAGCAGTTTCTCCTCTTTACGACGGGGGAGAAAAAAGATAGTTGTCTATCTTTTCTTTTTTTTTTTTTTAAGCCTTGGTTTTTCTGTTGTTGCAAAAAAAAAAAAAAAAAAAAAAAAAAAAACAATGTCCTTTTGCTACCTGTCTTTTTTTTTTTCTCCAATAAAAAAAAAAAGCTCTGTTTTGTTTTTCTTTTCTTTTCGATTTCCTTATTTTTCTCGTCTCTTTTCTGAAGTAATCTCAGAGTTACATTGCTGTGGCGACATGTGTTCAACTTCACTTAAATAAACCGTCAAAAGCCGTGCTTTCACACGCAACACTTTCTCTCCTGTTTCTCTTTACTCATTCATCCCCCCACCCCCAGCGAGTTTCTTTCCTTGCACTCCCTCTTTACTCTCTCCTTACACTCCTCCTCCTCCTCCTCCTCTCTCTCTCTATAAAGCTCGATCGCTAGCGAGGTGGGCCAAGCACAAAGGGGCGGAGTGAGTGACATTTTAACACGGAGAAAAAAAAAAGAAAAAAAAAGAAGAAAATCCAATTTGTATTTTTTAGCGGGGAAGGGGGGGGTTATACATTATAAATATATATATATATATATATATATATATATATATATATATATATATATATATATATATATATATATATGTATATATTTCTGCATATATATGCGGAAATAACATTTAATGAAGAGGGAGAAGACCTCTCTAAATAAATTATATAGCAGTCGTTTTGCAATATTCTCACCGAAGGTAGGTGCGAGTCGTCAGTACACAAATTTGTAGCGCTGTAGTATCGAGAAATTTACTAGTAGTGATATTAGTTTCGTTAGCAGTTTAGAAAATCAGTTAATAATTCAGATGCTTCTATGAAACAAATGTTCCGTAAATTCAGAAAACAAATTTGTATAACTTTCTTTTTTTTTTTTTAACAATAATAATAATATTCACTTCAATCGAAGTAGACTTCGTAAAAGGAGTGCAATTTATATACTATTTTATTTTTGAAACTATTTCACTCCAAGCAAGATAAAGCCACTGAATCAGAAAACGATTCACAATCACGAATACCATCTCTTAGGATCTTGAAAGCTCAGCATCTACTGCAGCGTAGGTGATTTCCTGAGTAAGACAGCCTGATGGAGCCTAACACTCTCTAGGCTGGTTTGATCAGGATTTTCATCTAGACTAGTTGACAACCAAGGCCAATCTGTCCTGCTGTGCTGTGGGAGAGATCTATACCTTTCCTATGTGAGTCAATAATAATGGAATTCGAACTCGGCTCTCTAATTTCTCAGTTCGCTTCACATACAAAGAATTAATGAGTGTGAAAGAAAGAGGCAAAAACTCTATTAAGCAGTGAGAGCAATAAAAGAACATTAATTAACATTAATTAAAAAGACAGAATATAATAACAGAAGATTAACAGGTACCTCCAAAGTCTTGCTAGAAAATAAGCATAGTATGATGAAAAAAATGCCCCAAACTTAATAAAAATAAAGTTTTATTGGTTGGCAAAATCTTTATGTTAAGAGGAAAGATCAAAGTATTTTTTGATTATTATTATTATATTTTTTTTAATCCTCATTAGAACGTTTGAAATTTTGGTAGAAAACTTTGTTTTTTCTTGCCACAACAGGTGACCATTAATTAAGATGAGAAATTTCAGCATCTTTTTATGGATCTTTTTTCCACTGACTTGGAAATTCTTGCAAAAATCAGATAATTGTCTGATTTTAATGAAACTTTCAGGATTTGTTCACAAACGAATGAAATTATTTTAGAAACGTTTCTTTTTTAGAAAATCTTATCAATTTTTTTTACATCTATTACCCACCACTACCACCACATACAGTCAGTTATGTGCCATGTGTGATAGAAGCTTAGGCGATCATTTATCTTTCGATACATGACTGACAAGGCAGATTTTTCCCATAGTAGGTTGCCATTTCTTTCTGCAGTAGACCAGTTGCGATCTAAGGCTATAGAACCCGGTTTGCCCTGCTATTTACTCATAGCTGGGGAGAGAGGAAGAAGATTCATACCTTTCCCAAGCACGTAAGTAATGTAATGGATTCGACTGGAATTCGAACTCGGCTCTCCAATTCCTCAATCTGAGCTGCTATCCATTACTCCACCATGCAACCACATGCACAACACTTATTTAATTTGATTAAATTTCGAGAAATTCATTTCTATAGAGCTTATTGTTTATATTACAAATCATCATCAGCTTATGACCTATGTGATTTACGATTGTTCAAATTTACAACCATGTCCGTGAACTGGTATGTCTGACCACAACTACTTCTCATCTGGCAGCGTGAGTGTTACCTAACTTTGTATACAATAATTTCCACCCCCATCTCTAGCAGAACTAACATTCTATCGCATGCCTCAAGCTCAGTGTTAAAGCAGCCTCTGTACAACACACTTAACTCAAAGTCTGTTTGTGTCTTTGAAATTTTTCTTCCCAAATCCCCCAAAATGTGTACTAAGAGAAAATTGCTTTTGTCGACTCTTCAACCTGCCCAGAAGGAAAGAAAGGGTACTGATCTTGGCACAATAAAGATGGTAATTAAGCAGGTACGAAGTGGGAAAAAAAAGTTACGGAGAAAGAAGAGGAGGAGCCAGAAAGAAAAATTACCATTTAAAGGATTATCAGAAGGTTTATCTGTACTGAATGCACTATCAAACAATTTGCAAGGCTTGAAGCACATGATGTGTTTTGTTTGTATTGTGAAGTTTATTCAGATATATTTGTGAAAAAACACAACTTCACTAACTCCCCAAGCTCTGCTCAACAATCTCCAACAGCTTGTATTTAAATGATTCAGACTGTCGTCCTCATCTTCATTGCCATATTCACAACCTTTCAGCTATTGTACCCGCCAGCCTTTTTCAGGCTGATTGGAATTTCAAACCGAACCCTTTTTTTCGTCCACTGAGGTAAATTGTTCTAGTTCCACGTTCCATGCCTCTTCGAGATGTCTCAGTTATTTCCCACTAACTCAACTCTCCAAGTTCAATACACCACTGCTGTATTGAACTCACAACTCTTTGGGTCTAGTCACTGGCTCTAACCAATGTCTTTATCCACTGGGCCATGTGTCTTTGTTTTGTATTTTTGTATTTTTCTATGTTTTTTTAATAAAAATGTTTTTCTGCTTTTTGCACATGTATTTTTTTGGGGGGGATGTTTGGCAAATATTAAAGCAATTCTACTGTAGCATGCACTGTTTGACTTAAACATGATGAAAGGAAAAAATAAGAAAAAAATAAAAAATAATAAGAAAAAAATTTAAAAAAATAAGAAACAAAAAATATATAGAAAATTATAAAAATGGTATCAAACCTAAAAATACGTAAAAATTATAAAAAAAAAAATACAATGTCAAAAGAAAGATAAAATGAGTGCATAATTAATTACAAACTGACTTACGACCAGATCAATTTACGACCTGTCACATGTAAAGAATTGCATTCATAAGTCGACAACAACCTGTAGTTATAAGCACAAGTCCTTGGAGAATTTAAATCATCATTTTTTTTTTTTTTTCAAATGAAACTTCCAGTTAGAAAAAAATCTGTTCGAAATCGTAAAATGAAAAAGTGCAATAAAACTAAGACATTATTTAAT